>JAHWFO010107524.1:295446-302946 GCA_023313115.1 Rhysida immarginata | reverse complement strand
AGAAAGGTTCCCCCCGCCAGAGAACAACGTCCGCACAGCCCGCTGAATTTCCACCAGTCGCGATTACGGCCCATATTTTCAGGAACTCGTAACCCCCAGTGAACCGAGCTGAAGCGGTCGTCCTCGCCGAAGGCGGGAAACCCTCCGATATTTCCGAACATTCTTGGCAACGTGGGCACCTCAAAGAACATAGCCGGGTAAATCCTAACATTCACCCATGCAATTTTGACATAAACCCGTTAAGGTACGAGAAAGCGTCGGTCGCGGCTTGCATCGTCCTTCTATTTAGGGAGCTAGTTCGGAGCTAGTCCTTCTATCATCCATTATAATATTTTTTAAAATCATTATTAGAGTTGTATGGTTGAAAAATTAAAAGGCATGTTCGACTCATTTTTGAAATTACATTTTTAATGGAAACATTATTGTTGTACTGTTGGGTACAACAGTAATGTTTCTATTAAAAGTGTAATTTCAAAAATGAGTCGAACTTGCCTTTTAATGTTTCAACCATACGACTCTAAAAATGATTTTTTTTAATTATTATAATGGAAAAAAATAATGTAAATAATTCTTAAATCATTTCAATGGTTTATTTATGGTAAATGTTACATAAAATCAACTGAAAATATCTCTGCAGTTTACATATTTTTTAATGTGATTAGTTTATTAATAAATTAAAATTTTAAAACAAATTTTATAAATAATTGTTTTAATATACTTTAAATTATTTTTAACTCCAAAGGTGACAATATTTTTATTAAAAACCAGTCATAATTAATTTTAAAAATTTAATGTTTAGATTATTAGGGTTAATTAAAAAATTAAAAAATCGATTTTAAAAATAATTCCTCACCTGTAATTTACAATTTTACATGAATTTGGTTATGTATTATAAATTGTATTCATGAAAATAATTTTAAGAGATAATTTGAAATATTAAATGATCCATAGTTTCACAGCAATTGTTTTCAATGTTTATTCTTTTCGATACAGCGGAGAAAAAAAAAAAGTTCGAATACCGTAGCATGGATTAATTAATATCCATGACCCATCACATAGTAAAATAAATGTTATGAATTATACAAAGCCAACAGTTAAAAGTTCCGAAGTATTTCATGCAAATCAAATCATGGCTCAGATTTTTTATAAAAATAATTTGCATGGCTTTCATTGAAATAACATTAAATGTTAAAACTTTCGTTAAATATACACACAGTACCGTACTTTTCTTTCTTCGGTTTGATTTGTACAGCAAGTGGGAAAGATCTCGTTTTGTATTGAGATCGATGGTGGGAAACGACGATCTGAACAGTATGAAATTTCCACCAAAAATACACGCGCAACATTGCAGATTTTTATCCATATGTTACATTATACTAAAATAAAAAGATAAATTTCCCGTTATATGTTATTTCAAGTATAATTATTCAATATTTTCTTAATACTCCTCTCGTTAGCCAAGCCTCTGAAACAGGTGGTACAGCAGGAAGAATTCTCCCCGTTCTTATCGTGTACTACTGCCTGGAGCCCGGACTTCCGATTATCTTGTTGGTTACGCATCTTCAACATTCAGTCCATAGACGTGAGCGATCCAGTTTCTAATTCATATCCATGCGCGGTACATGCAAGCAGCTGTGATGCGATGCGTCAATCCCTCTCCTGTTCACAAACAGGCGGCAATTCAAGCTTTCCGCATGACGTTTCAGAATACTGCCACTAGGGGTAGTGCTGCACAGAACAGGTACTTCCTGTTAAAAGTAAATATCCGGTCTCCATTACTGGCAAATATTTATGATGAACGTGTTTTTTGTTTAATTAGGTGTCGGAATATTAATGTCAAACATTTAATCGGATATAGATGAAGAGATACTCCTAAGTGTGGTGCAAATAAAAGTAGCCTCGCATGACTTGCAGAGAAACCAATCTAACGCCGTATGCAATGATTGGGCTGTCCCATTATCAGCCCTGCAGTTATATACCGAGAAGCGCATCATTTGAACGATTCTTAGCTGAAAAAATGGTACTTTCGGTGCAGCAGAGAATCTTCATTGTTGAGAATTATGCAAAAACCAACTCCTGGAAGCAGTATAGTGATTTGTTTGCTCAAACCTATGAAGATGAGAAAATTCTAACAAAACGTGCGATGAACTTTTATTAAAAAATTGGCGGAACACAGGTTCTGTTTTAAACAAGCATAGAACCACTCCAAAACGAGTAAGAAGTCCATAAAATGTCCAAAATCTCCAAACGATGATGCTACGGAGTCCAAGCATATCAACAGGCTCCGTTTGTCTCAGCAGACCGGAATTTCAAGAAGATCGTGTGGACGCATTCTGCACGACGATTTGAAGATGCAACCATATAAAGTATCCGTGGTCCATGAACGTAAACCAGTGGATTACCCTCAACGTCTTCAGTTTTGTAACTGGCTATTTCAAGAAATCACAATGAATGGACTAGACATGCAGCTGTTTTTCATTTCTGATGAAGCTTGGTTCCATCTCTCTGGCTATGTCAACTCGCAGAACGCCCGACACTGGTCGACCACTAATCCTCACGAATAGCATCAAACTCCTTTGCACGACCAGAAAAGTTGGCGTATGGTGTGCAGTCTCTGCTCGAATCATTCTAGGTCCAATCTTCTTCCATGAAACGATGAATGCAGCACGTTACATCGCAAACATCTTTAACCCATTCGTCAATCAATTAACTGAGGAGGAACTATCGTACGGCTACTTTCAACAAGATGGAGCAACAGCCCATACTGCACGTCGTACACTCGACCGCATTCATGAAATGTTTGAACCTGAGAAAGTTGTTAGCAGAGGTCAGGACGGAGTTGGTCCAAGCTGGCCTCCAAGATCACCAGACCTCTCAGTTTGTGATTTCTTTTTGTGGACTGCTCTCAAATCCAAAGTTTATTAGAACAATCCTCGCACACTTGAAAAACTGAAGAAAAATATTGTTTCTGAGATTGAGGCTATCTCGCAGTCTGAACTGCTTTCTGTATTTAACAACTTATTGACCAGACCTCAAAAGTGTCAAGAGGTGAATGGTGGTCACTTTTAGCATCTCCTGTAATCACTTCAACTTTGGTTTGTTGTTGCAGAAGACAAACAGAAAATAAAAAAAATATATAAAAAATAAACTCCCATTAAAAATAAACAAATTGGTATGGCGGAATGGTACATTCGCACAGGCCTACCACGAGATAATGATAAGGAATCAAATAAAATTTTACGGGGCTGTGTTGGGGCACGGCCACTAGTTAAATCGTAGAATACGTCTTTAGGCCACATGGCGAATAAGAAAGAACTTTGTGCAACACAATTTAAAAAATTTAATTTTTGATATAAAATGTTCAAACAAAAAATGTATTTGCAATTCTTCATAAATTTTTAACCAAACCTTTATGGCATTCTCAACTTACAAATCACTGGTCAATGATAAGAGAAGTATGTTAGAAATGGCAACAGACAAGAATCAATATTTCGTGAAAACATCAAATTTGTAGCTGATTCGATGGGTTTGTAATCTAAATTAAAATGTTTCTTCATAAAGCTGAGAGCGTATAAATTTAATATAGCATCTCATTGATAATGCTAACTGTCATAATTACAATATTAGTATCCACCTCCATGTTGTCCTGACTGGTCTAGTTGCTGGTGAATATTTCAGTATCGCAATGAACAACAACATTTCCATATCAGATATCGACACTTTAGGATGAATATACACTGAATGGCCAGATTATTATGACTGCCCCATCACTACTTCGTTGGCCACCTTCTGCCTTCAACACTGCGGCGATTCGCATTTACTTCCCGAGATGTGGAAAGGTGATGCGAGGAATCTGACAACATGAACGCTGTTGTCTTGTGCTTTCTAGCCAGAATCTGTTTCAAACCCCTTCTGTCTCTGTCAGTGAGCTTCGACTTTAGGCCACTGTCGACCTTGGCAGATGATGTCTTTCCCTGCTTCTTATCTGATTTGTAACAGTCTTTGTCTGATGAATAGCACTAACCTGTTGTGTGAAATTTGTTGGTTTTGGAACCACCTATCTGATGGCTCTTTCAACTTACTCCCACAAAGGCTAAATTGGATTGAGATTTGGTCATTATGGGGGCCACCTAAGCCAGGTTCGCTGTCGTTCAAGGTGATCCCAACAATCTCGCCTTACTATCATTTTCCATTGTCGAATCAACGTAGGGGTTAAAACACACATTCAGTAGCAAAAAATTATTTTTTGAAGCAAACAACGCACAGAAATTGTTTGTTCTTGAAACTATTCCTGTAAAATACGAGTAGCATGGCATGGCGCATGGTCACGTTGGAAGAAGCCATCTCCATTGGGATACATCATCAACATGACTGCATGAACTTGATCAGCAAAGATACTTAGGTATGTTCTGAAATTCAGACGTTTTTCTACACAAATTAAAGGACCCAAATCATGCCAGGAAAACATGCTCCAAACCATAACTGCCCGCACGAGCATGCTTTGTTTTATATATTATCGAATGTAATATCATTCATTTTTCTATTATTAATAGTTGTGACGTTATTAGGGTTTTCGTGACATTCATGATTTAAGCATGGCATCCCAGTATAGAAACGTAAGACGTATTCCACGTCAAAAAGATAATTGTATTTTTCAATAAGAGGAAGCTCTTCATGCCGTTTATATTGTGTTTGGAGCTTTGAAGTGAATGTTTCTGCCATTTCTTCATTTTTTCCAAAAAAAAAAATAATAATTTCTCTAAAAAGGCTTAGCCCATTCCCATAAAAAATGGTCAATGCATAGTTTAACAACCCCAAATTCAAATTCTATAAAAAAAAATTGACCATTGGGGGGGGGTCTTGGGGGAAGGGATAGTAAATAACTCCAAAACGGTTCATTGCAGCCAAACAAGTCATTTAGAAAAAAAATCGCCTTAATGAGAGGAGTACGTACATGTCGAGTTTATTGAGTTCGGTTCGCTTGTTTGAATGCTACAGCCATTTTATAATTTTTAGAAAAAAATTAATATCTCGAAAAAGGCTTACCCAATTGACATAAAATATACGCTAAGGCACAACTTAAGGAACCCTCTAAGTATATGTAATTTTTATTTGGTTCAGCTATTTGCCGTTTCAGGGGAGTTAGCTGTAAAATCCTATATAATTGTGTGGGTAAGACATCCCGTGCGGGTAAGACATCCCACTATATGTTTGTGCGGGAAAAAGACATTACACCGGAAGAATGTCTGAGAGAAGCTATGTGGCCGAAAGGCGTATCTGTGTGGGCTTTTTATGGCCCGAATCCACAGTGTAACGAAGATTATTGGTGCGAGACTAAATTTGGTGGGAGGCCTAGCACGCCCCAGATCATATAAGAACGATGATTATGTTGAAATAAGAATCACTTACATTAACGCTCGCTCCATTTTACCGAAACTTGATGACTTACAAACTCTACTAATATCAAATTTAACAGACACGTGTTTTATAACTGAAACCTGGTTGACTCCTGAGTGCGACGATCGTACAGTGACAATTCTTGGATATAAGGTGTTTAGAGCAGACTGCCAAACAAGAGGCGGTGGGGTCGCAATATTAGTTAAAATATATCCACAAGTTTGGACGTGCTAAATCGGTTCAT
Organism: Rhysida immarginata; assembly: GCA_023313115.1. NCBI lineage: Eukaryota > Metazoa > Arthropoda > Chilopoda > Scolopendromorpha > Scolopendridae > Rhysida > Rhysida immarginata. The sequence continues at coordinate 297,305 of JAHWFO010107524.1, read as the reverse complement.
TAGCACGTCCACAAATGACACGATCACGACCCCACCTAGCAATTTTCAATGGACAGATATATTAAGTAATATGTCAAACAAATCTTAATGACGAGATACAAGCGAATATGAATTACTATTTCGGCCAATAAATATGGTTCAGGAAATGAACCATTTTGAAAATTATTGCAATCGAAACATTGGCACGTGCACTAATGGTACCTTTATGACACCTTCAAAAATTTTCAATGATAAGATATGGCATGTAATATATCAAACAAATTGTGATGATGTATCATAAATGAATATCACGTAAAAGTAATGATAGTCCAAATTGGTTTCAAGGAATCTGGTTTAGTGAAACCCTGATGGTTCATTGGAACTTTCAATGCTAAAATATGGCATGTAAGATTTCAAACGTCTTGAAATGATGTATCATGAATTAATATAAAGTAAAATTAATGATAGTCGAAATTGGTTTCAAGGAACCTGGTTTAGTGGAACCATTATGGTTTATTGGAACTTTCAATGCTAAAATATGGCATGTAATATATCACACGACTTGGAATGAGGTGTCATGAATGAATATAACGTAAAATTAATGATAGTCCAAATTGGTTTCAAGGAACCTGGTTTTGTGGTACCGTGATGGTTCATTGGAACTTTCAATACCAAAATATGGCATGTAATATCAAACGATTTGGAATGATGTGCCATGAATGATTATAACATAAAATTCATGATAATCCAAATTGGTTTCAAGGAACCTGGTTTTGTGGTACCGTGATGGTTCATTGGAACTTTCAATGCTAAAATATAGCATGTAATATATGAAACGACTTGGAATGAGGTGTCATTAATAAATATAACGTAAAATTAGCGATAGTCGAAATTGGTTTCAAGGAACCTGGTTTAGTGGAACCATTATGGTTTATTGGAACTTGCAATGCTAAAATATGGCATGTTATATATCAAACGACTTGGAAGGAGGTGTCATGAAGGAATATAACGTAAAATTAATGATAGTCTAAATTGGTTTCCAGGAACCTGGTTTAGTGGAACTATTATGGTTCATTGAAACTGCAATGCTAAAATATGGCATGTAATGATAGTTGAAATTATTTCAAAGGTACGTGTTTTCATAGTATCATAATTGTCCATTAGAAACTTCCAATGTTAACATAGGGCCGTTTAAAAATATAGTTCCGCGAATGGTTTAGTTTAACCTTTCGGTACTTGGTTATGTCATTCCTTAATGGTTTCTTTAGAGTGGATAATTAATCCGAGTAACATCCCTCAGCCGTTGAAAATTATTGAACAAGAGGATTTTACGAACGATAGATCTCCTAAATCTGTCTTATTATATCGAAAATTGATCACATACGTACATACTGAAACGATTTAATAGACAGAAGAAGGCAAGTCATCAATTCAGATGTTCACGTACCCCGATATCTTTAATTGACGAAGGTTGCTTTTCTGTGAGTGATAAAGACTGCAATGGAGAGAAACACGAATTCCGTCATTAATAATGAGATAGGAGAAATAGGCAATTAGCTATTATCTTGGGTATTTTGCCATGGTTCCACTTTGTCTTGCAGCATCATCTCCCTGGAGTACGTAATTCAATAATCAAAACGAATAAAGCAGAACATTTAAATAATGATTTCTCACGACCACAAAAATTCTGACAAAAATAACCGTGACTTTATTTTTAAAACCTTCCTTCAATCTCGGTTATAACTACAATTCGACAATAAATAATGATCCTTTTGTATTTTAATCTTGAAAATAGCAATAAAGTTTACCGCTCACGGCGTCAGAAAACTAAAAAAAATTAAAATTAATAATCAAACATCAATCATAAATTAGATCCTGGC
>JAHWFO010107524.1:258054-270144 GCA_023313115.1 Rhysida immarginata | reverse complement strand
AAGGGAAGTAAAGGGGTATAGGCTTTGTATTACATGTATGGTAGACACATATGTATGGTACACAAATATGTCAAGTAAAGTGAATTATAAAAAATTCTTAAAAGCCAAAGAATTTTTTATTACAGAAATGAATGACAACCGAACAGGGTCAGCTCTAGCAATTTTACCGCCCCCTGCAGAATGCAATTTTACCGCCCCGTGCAGAATGCAATTTTACCCTTGCCGTTGCCATCCCCAAACATTAACGTTGCTTGCCGTCTCCAAAAGTTTGCCGCCCTGTGCAAGTGCACCACTTGCACCTATGGTAGAGCCAGCCCTGCAACTGAAATTCTTATGAATGACTATTTAAACATGATATTTGTAAGGTAACCACAGAAAATGAGCAATTGTAGAAGGGGTTTTTTCTAAAATAGAAGCAAGAGCACTTTTATCTTGTTTATTTATTCATATGGAGAACAACAAAGCTGTCATTCCTTTCTTTCAGGGGAATGCTCTTCAGGTTTACCACAGGAAATTTCATGATGTGATCATTTAAACTGGTGGTTTTCTGTGGAAAATAGTAAAATTTGTCAAAAAGTGTGAATGAAACTGGACATTTACACATTTTGGTGGTTTACTGGCAATAAGCAATATTGAAGCAAGATCATATATCTGCAAAGTCCTGATTAAAACATAGAGACTGCCTGGATAATTTCTCTATATTTGAAACATGCATAGTGAATTCACAGTAAGCACATGTGTAGCCGGTTGTCAACTTTCTAAAGAACAGACTTTAAAAATTGTTGAAAATTAAAAGCAAATGAATTTATTTAAAGCCTATCATGGTTTATTGAACAGTGAAAAACTTTTACTTTTTAAAAAATAACTTGTGCAAATCTACTTGAATTTATTCTAATTAAAAGATCTTTTAAAAGCAAAGAACTCAAATCTTTGGAGTTTAAATAGTTCAAAATGACTCTTTAAACATAATATTTGTAAAGTACATGGACAAAACTTTGATAATGTACAAGGAATGCTGTCAAAACAATAAGTCAAGGTGCAGACATTGTCTATTTCAATTTTTATTTATTTGAATGGAGAAAACACAAAGCTACTATTCCCTCGTTTCAGGAAAACATTCTTCTGGTTTATGACAGAAAAATAAATGCAGTGATCATTTTTAAAACATACATCAATGTATCCATAAGAAATATTATACAAGTCCACATAATCATAAACTCCTGATTAAAGCTTGGATAATGTATGTGAAAATATCTCCATTTTTTAATTTTTTTTAAAAATGCCATGAAAATGCTTAGTGAATTCTTAGTAAGCACTTGTTCAGTGTACCTGTATACAGCAGACAATGTTGAACAGATTTTAAAATTGTTCAATTTAACTGAATTTTATCTAATTAAAAACATATTCCCTTAAATGTTTCACAAAATCTTTGAGAGTTGGAATTCTTCTGAATGACCCCTAAAACATAATACATGTACTTGTAAGTTGACACAAACCCTGACAATGTGAAAGGAAGTTTGTCAAACAAGAAGTCAGAGTGCAGACATTGTCTATTTCTATTTCTTTTATCTTTATTTATTGAGCATGTGGAAACAGCAGAGCTGTATTGCCCTTCTTTCTTTCAGGCAAAACATTCATCCAACACAACACTGAAAATTACATGCAGTGGTCATTTAATGTAAGAAATTTTAAACATATGACTTTCTGAAAATTGACAGATCTCAATTGTATACTGTATAAAATGCATTCTCAGAAAAAATCTATGAAAAAGATAGAGGCACTTCACAAAAGCTTAGGGTGGTGACAATCTTACAATGTTAATACAATTCATTTCAATGTATCAAAAGCACATTTACCACATACTGTCACAAATATTCAATAGAATTAAATTAGAATCAACCGAACAACACAAAAAATAGTCTAGGCACTTAGTGCATTCAATGAGTATTCAGCTTGTGCCTCAAAAAAAAAAATTCAACACCATTAACACGAGTGAAATTCATTATTATTATTTTGGTTGAATGAATATTACGTTCACAACTGTACAAGATAATAAACATACAGTTGTGTGTGAATAGTGTTAATTATTTTTATTTTTTAAAAAGAAATAAAAAGAAAAATGAGAGAGAGAGAGAGAGAGAGAGAGGGTGGAGAGATGAGTTTAACAAAGATGGCCTATAAAACTCTTAGAGTCGGTGATGGGTAGTTTAACCCAATGAGTTCAGCAAATTGATCAATGATCCTGTCACAAATATTCAATAGAATCAAATTAGAAACGCACATAACAACAGAAGCTGCCTGGATATTGCGTGAATTTTATGAGAATTCAGTTGGACACCTTCCATTTCGCAAAATTTCACAGTTTCGCGAAGAAGCAACGAATGAAGCACTTACAGAACGTAGTGGACAGCAAGGGAACTTAAACATATAGTCGAAATAAACGTCGAGTTTGCTAGTTGAAAAACACTAGAATGCGAACGTTTTCTCATAATGATCACTGAATAGAAGAGGTATAAACGTACACCCTTGTAAAAAGTGACAAAATTTTAATGAATACATAAGAAATAGTTGTATTTGGTCCGAGAGAAAACATATGCAGCGTTATAGAAGAGTCCCATTACATTGAACAGCCTCGCTAACGTTAATGTTCTTGTGCTGGTAAAATTTATAAAGAAACATCTGTGTATACTGTATTTAAAAGTAATGAGAACAGAGGGATGGCAAATAATGGCTAGTAAATTCAAGACAACTCAAATATTCGCGCATTGTGTAAGAGAAACGAACATGTAGGGCATTACAAAACTCTACTGCGATACTGAACGCAATTGCGACTGTATCGTTTCATGTAAAGCATAGAGAACATCGACACGCCCCCAGAGCATCATAAACATCATCTAGAATGTTTTGGGGGTGTGCAAACGACCCAAAAGATCCCAAAAAACTTAATTTTAATGCTTTTTCAACCCGTTTTCGAAGGGAGCGCTTAATGGCCGACAACCTCGCTGTAACGAAGCGCTGTTCGCGTCGGCGCACATTTGCAAATGTTTCCCGCCGTGTAAAGCGTAAAAAAGAAAATCACACGACGAGAACGTTTAAAAACAACAGGTAGACCGCTTTGGCTGCGCGACAACGGGCGAAAAGAGCTGGAAAAAACCTTTATTGAGCGATTTTAACGGTTTAGTGAGGGGTAGGACACATTGCGCGCCCTCATCATCACGCTGCGGCCACCAAGGGAACTAGATTTCACAGAGAAACGAGGTTTTTTTTTCCGAATAACTTTGCCAAATTCGACCCCAGGACCAAACGACTTTACAACAAACATGCTCATAGTCATGCCAGCTCGAATCGAAAACGTGTGGGTTTCTCTCACCCATAGACAATTAACAAATGCGAATTTTGTTTTGGTAGGCACCAATCAGAATAAGGCACGGCCGCAGAGTGGGGACCCCAGCCGAGAGAACTTTCAACCATCTGTTCCCAGTGGTCGAACTAGTCGTAGGAAGATTTTCACACCGTCCCTAGTTAACCGAATCACCACGGCTCTTATGCCTTTGGCCACGGCATAAGGGGGGTGCAGATCAATCCCCTTCGAGGCTCACAGCAACGGCTGCCCCTGTGTGTAGCGGTGGTGCTCGGCATCTCAATGGAGTGTACCGACTACCTAAGCTCTGCCCTCCACTTTCTGCACAGGAACCAGCGCCCTGGTCGAGTCTCGAAATTGCCCAGCTGCCTCAACCGCCCGCCCGCCTGCATAGGCTTGGGTGGAAAGGAACCCTTTTACTGCCACCACAAGAGCGCTCTGGCGACAGTACAGGCGGTTCAGGACCACCGACATCAAGCACAGGGTGGGAGGGAGTACGAGGGAGTATTTATTAGTACGATCCATATAAATACTTTTGTTTTATTGCTTACGGCGTTAGGTTAGTTTCTCTGCAATTCATGCGAGGCTACTTTTATTTGTACCACCCTGTATTAGCTTTATTTCAGCGTCAGAGCACTTCCCACTCCTTCCAATGCTTCCATTTTGGCGCTCTCAAGAAGACTACCACTGATTGGTAGAAAGAATTCACGTGACAACCTTGCCGCTCTCGCCGCATGTACCGCATAAGAAAACTTGACTTCAAACGATCTCAGATACGGCTTAGAAGCGGCAGATGCGGAATGAATCTGATTGGCTACCACACAGCCGCTTCCGCTCGTATCCGCAGGTACCGCGTCTTTGTGAACGTACCTTTATTCTTATTGTGGTATTATTGTATAGTACTGCATTCAGGACAATCATTAATGAATGGCTACCGTAATGACAGCTAGAATGTGTTGTATAACACTCGAGCATAAAAATAGAAGGTTTATAAATGCTCGAAGGTTTAACCCAGTGTTTCTAAATGTAGGTGGCAGGGTCATTGGTTATCTAGCTGTGTGGGGGGGGGGCGTTATATAGCAAGTGGGCGGTAGGGGGGCGTTAAGTAACAAGTGAGGAGTGGGGGAGGGGGGATGGTGGTTACGAGACATGCGCATAACGTGCAGCTATGATTCAGTTGTAATAATAAGACAGCTATGAGTTTATGTAATACGAGGGCTATTATTTATTCAATCGCCGATGGAGTATTAAATATAGACAAATATGAATAAAAGAATTACTTTTTGACATAGTCACTGTAGAGAATGAGACTTTTGCGAGTTTTCCAGTACCCTCTTCATAGAAGTTTGCCGCCAGTTTTTTTATTGTGTTCTTGTCCTCATTAATATCGTTCAACTAACCTCCCTGATCTCACCTTAGTTTATTGTCACAAATTTTGATTATCTTATTAATAAATATAAAAACCTGTTTTTATCTTTAATTTTCATTGAGTTTTATTTCACGGTTCATGCTCGATCACATGTGTGTTTAATTTAGATACAACCCAAAAGATAAGTTGGGATTGAAACTATCTACAGCATAGATATATTGAAAGGAGAATGAGAGGGACAACCCTGTGCTCAATTTATTGCAGTCACAAAACAATATTGTTCACTATACGATCATGTCCACTTTTTTTTTTCTTAGAGTATTTTTATTCATGATAATTAATACCACCGTGGTAATCTCAACTGGACTGGTGATATCAAAAAACAGTACATCCAACATTATTCCAGACGGGAATAACAAGGAGTTTTGGTATAATATTAATTGTAAAGTATGAAAAATACATAAATTCAAAATTAATAAAGGATTTTATTTTTCGATCGGTAAGTTTTTATAAATGATAATAAAAATAAAGCAATAATAATAAAAGTGATTATGAAAATTTAAAAATGAATGCAATAATTTTATACAAAAAAGAAATAAAAAGATTAATTGCATTAAAGGGCAAATGACATCAAAAATTTTGCTATTGAGATTGTTAAGAATACTTTTCTTATCTTGTGTAACGTGTAAATATGAGCAATGAGTAACGCGCAGTGGAAAGGAAAACCACGTTGACAGAAGGCGTAAATAGGTGAATGTAAATTTATTAAACACAATAACAAGTCAAAAATGAATAAGTAAATGAATGGCAAAGCTTAAGCCTTAAGCTTAAATGGGATACACAAATAAAAATAGCAATTGAATAAAGCTTATGTTCTAAGTTGAAATGCCAACTTAATTAGGAGTATCAAAAATATGTAGTAATTGGCTACAATCCTTAGCAACAATAACTTACGTAATGAATTCAATGACATAAATAAACCAAGCGGTATATCAAATATCGAGTAAACAATTAGGCTCAACTTGAACCAATACAACTCCAATAATTATTAAAGCTATGAGGTAAGTAGCAATTATCAATAGCACAAACAAATTAGCTGTTTATCATGCTACTAATAATATTCATTATGTTGCACATAATTCTGAATACATAATCAAGCTTATCATTAACCATCAAAGTTCAAAGGCTTGATATTTTAAATACGCATAAGAAACCGTAACTAAATGTACGTTGCTGATAGTTATACAGTTTCAAGTTCAATGTTCCGCAGTTCAAATTAAAGTCTTATAATTCCAAGGTCTTATAAGTAAATTTTAATACACATAAACTTCAAGTAACTTTAGCTACGCTATTAACCCAACACTTTCATACAATAACGCACACAGCTATGGGTATGAAAATAATTCGCACTTATGGGCACTAAAGTAATACACGATTAAAAGCACCTCCGAATCTAGCGTTACACTGATGCACAATAATAATACGAGCACGGGAATCCGCGTCGTAACCTGGTAATAAACCTGAACATAACACATTAGCTCTTTTGTACAGAAAGATAAGACGCCAAACGACGAAAGAACTGCACCGATGCATAAACGGCAATCATGCCCCAATCGTGGATAATTGGGAATGATGGTTTAAGGAAAACTGGCACCATCCCCCACAGGAAAGATAATTATAGACACGCTGGCTTGGCGTAGGTAAAAACAAGGTCCCGCTCCAGATACGCAGCTAGACCGAAGGGCCACAGTTCCCGTACCCTCGTTTGCACTCTTAGCTTGCTATATCTGAACTCAAAAAAGCACTGCCTCGCTAATTCCACATTAAGGCCTAAAAGAAAATCGGCGCTCACCAAATGTAGAGTTCTCTGTTCCAGCGTCTATGTCGGGAGACATGTAGACCCAGCAGCTCTGGCTGAACCGGCCGCCGTTTTGCCACGTCGGCAAATTCGTTATGGCGGTGACTCTCTCACTCGCCGCTGCTGTCATTCCCCTTTTTTTTTGCCGCAGCTCGGGAAGCTACCCATGTAGAAACGAGTCGAATCTCGTCTTCCCTTCCTCTCTTAATGGCTAGAAGCATTTGGCTCCGCTGAGGCCTTTTCCGCCATCCAGATCTGCCATCTTTTGATCCGTCTCCTTTGGCTCCACTACAACGACTGCCTAGATCGTCGTATTCCAGATCGCCAGACGAATCTCCCACGGCTCCCGCTGATTGGCTCCTCCTGCGTGTTTCACCTGATGACGTCCTCGGCTTTGTTGTCCATCTTCCGGTTTCGATTGATAGAAAACCTGGGTTCGGTATCGATGGACGTCATCGGAATTCTCGATGTCATTCGAATTCCGTGACATCTTGCCTTTTTCAGTTTGCCACGAGGTGGCGTTACTTGTTCATTTCCTCTTCTTACTGTAGCACTCATGGAATAAGTATCGTAAGTTTTTTGCTCTCGTATTTCACTGTGTTTGCCATCGTTTCTTTCGCTAAATACAACATATATGAAGGTTCATGAATCGCAAGGTATAAACTTCTTTAATTTGTCATTATAAATAACATAAACAGAGATAATAAATAATCAAAAAGAATGAAGCGTAAAAAAAGAATAGGTCAATTTTTTTTTTAGAGAAATGCCTTCCGCATGATCTTCCGGAAGTAAAAGGGTTAGATGTAATATCTGCCACTGTTGCATGTTCTTCATTCCTATTTTCAAGATTATCAGATTTTGATCATTTGAATCGCATCGTTGCCCTTATATTGCGTTTCAAGAACAATTGTCTACGTCCAAAGGATGTCCGAATGTATGGTCCTCTTACACCTTCTGAAATTGAGCGTGCCTTCCTGACTCTTGTTAGACTTTCTCAAACCCACTCGTTCCCTGATGAGATTAAAATTTGTCAATCCCATGATCCTCGATCACGTACGAAGCTACCCCCCCCCCCCCCCCCCGTGCGCTTAGACTCTGACGGCCTGCTGCGAGTTAGAGGTAGATTGCTTAATTCTGACTATTCGTTCAATAAGAAATTTCCCCTCCTAATCTCTGGAAAGCATCCACTAGCTAGACTGTTAGTCACCTCAGAACACCTTTTCCTGTTGCATGCTGGTCCTCAACTACTTCTTGCATCACTAAGAGAAAGATGCTGGATTACTAATGGAAGAAATTTGGTTAAATGTGTTGTTCATCAGTGTGTTAAGTGCTTCCGTGCTGCTTCGAAAGGCATTACACCTGTCATGGTTAATCTTCCTCGTAACAGAGTTGAAACATCTTTTCCCTTTCAATCTGTTGGGATAGATTATGCAGGCCCTATTTTGATTTAAGACAAAAAGGGTCGAGGCTGCAAGACTTCCAAATGTTTTGTGTGCTTATTTGTTTGCTTCGCTACCAAAGCCATTCATCGCGAGCTCGTCCCTGACTTAACGACAGATTCCTTCATTCTGACTCTAAGAAGATTCGTATCTCGTCGTGGCTGCCCTTCACACATTTTTTCGGACAACGGGAGAAATTTCCTGGGAGCCCGTTCCTTGCTGTGAGATCTTGGCGTGTTTTTGAAATCCAGCGAGGACTGCATTACTCGTTCTGCTTCCAAGCTGGATATTCAGTGGCACTTCATTCCTTCTCGTTCTCCCCATTTTGGCAGCCTTTGGGAGACAGGTATTAAGTCCTCCAAGCTTCATCTCAAAAGAGTCATTGGCAACGCCAAATTAACCTTTGAAGAACTCTATATTTATACTCTTCTAGCCCAAATCGAAGCGGTATTGAACTCTCGTCCTCTGACCCCGCTATCTAGTGAACCTGAGGATTTTGAATTTTTGACACCAGGTCACTTTATTATTGGAAGACCACTTACCAAAATTCCAGATCCCTCGATCATTCCCATTCCTTTGTCGAGACTCTCCCAGTTCCAGTTAGTTCAACAACTGCTGCAGCACTTCTGGAAAAGGTGGAGTTTGGAATACATCGTTGAATTGCAGCAGAAAGCAAAATGGCATCACTGCAGCTCATCGAGGACGATCTCCAACCACCTATCCATTGGAAGCTCGGCCGTATCACCTAGCTTCATCCTGGGAGAGATGGCATCCCTTGTGTAGCCACCATCCGCACTTCTACCGGACTTTTGAAAAGGTTATTCTCAAAGATTTGTCCTTAACCTAACGACAATTTGTCCTGTTAATGTTTTTTGATTATTTGGTTTATAGTTTTCCTGTTGCCACGTTTTGAAAGTCAAGCCTTTCAAGGCGGGGGCTATTATGTTAAGAATATTTTTCGTATCTTGCCTTTTTCAGTTTGCCACGAGGTGGCGTTACTTGTTCTTTTCCTCTTCTTACTGTAGCACTCTCTAGCACTCTTTTTGCTCTCGTATTTTACTGTGTTTGCCATCGTTTCTTTCGCCAAATACAACATATATGAGTTCATGAATCGCAAGGTATAAACTTCTTTAATTTGTCATTATAAATAACATAAACAGAGATAATAAATAATCAAAAAGAATGAAGCGTAAAAAAAAAAAAAATAGGTCAGTTTTTTTAGAGAAAAAGTTACAAATTTTTTAATAAAGAGGCAACAAATATGCGAAATCGGACCCCCTCCGTTAGAAAACGTTTTCAACACAGAGCTGTGAGTGACGTTCTCTTTGCTATAGAGATCTGATTGATTTGCGAACGTCTGTTGTTGACAAGCGTTAGGCAATGGCCGCCTTTATTATTATCGAAGAAATGCCAAAAGCACCAATCGAAACTATTAGGTACAACAGGTCTGTAATGCCGGAAGTTATCGTACTCCAGAAGTGGGTCCAAAGCTGCCATTCAATCCTGGTGTCGACAACAACTCCGGAATTCCTCTCCGACGCGTGTTGTCGCAATGCGTGGAAAGGGATGGGGACTATGTCGAAAAGTGAATAGTGCATTACATAGAGGACAAATGTGAGTATAAGATACAAAAAGAATTTTGAAAATCGGTTAACAAATAAAAAAATTATAGCCATGGAGACTTTATTTATCACTCGCCCCTTGTAATTCTCCTTTACATAACGTGTAATGATTGAAATTTAACGAAATAAATTTAAAGTAATATACGTTTGATGAGTTCACAAATTTTAGTACATATGTAAGTAATGATTGAAATTTGAAATGCTGTCCAGTTATTAGAAAAAAAGGATGATCTTCATTTGTAGATTTCAATTCATATAATAACTTGTCAACATCTCATATTTCTGCTTCTTCTTTTCAGCCTGAACGAATTTAATCGTGTGACTGATATGTGGATAAAGAAAATAAGCTTTTATTAATAACGGAAAAATACAAATGTCCATTCCCCAGGCGGGACTCGAACACGCGACCCAGCGACTCAGAATTCAGTATGCTAGCCTCTTCGCCACCTAAGCAGTATACATCTCATGTTTCAACCACTTGGTGAATTTTTAAACAGATGCATTTTTTTGAAGTTTATTTTATTTACTTTCCATCATTATAAACTACTAGCAAAGGTACCCGGCGTTGCCCGGGATAATTACACTTGGATGTAAACAGAACAATCTCAAAATATTAAATTAAATTTTGCAATATCTTAAAAATAAACACAAGAAAATGCTTAGGATTAGTACAGTAAAAATTCTTAATGAAAATTCGAAAAAAATCTTTTTAAAGGCTCACAATGGCTGGACCTCTCCAAGGATGCCACTGCTAGTTTAAATAATTTCTTACTCACGTAATCTTACCTCAGATGTATACTTAGTGTTGTTGCAATTTCCACTCTTCTCTCGATGTGTTGAAGCAAAACTTGGCCATTCATCACTTTGCGCAGTCTAGCGGTCGCCGATTCTTCTATTTACTTGCTTCCATTTGCTCAATACATCACGGAGCTAAAGGAGTGCTTCCTCTGTCGTCTTTCCACTCTTTCTCAATAGTCTGCTAACTCTCCATTATCTCCAGTTACTGATCATTTTTAAAGATTTTCAAGAAATTGTTAAGTACTAAGAACTCTCTTTTCTAAGAAAAGCCTGAATAACAGGAATTCTATGCATTGTTACAAATTGAAACTTATCCATATTACATCATCATTTTATGTTCATTGTTATTGGTGATTTGCGCATTGAGACCATTGTTGATGCGAACACAATGGGCCTATTGTTGCACAAACTTTGCCTTGCATTGTTGGTCATGAGATATATATTGTTGGTTCATGCAGTGTGTTTGTGAATTGCGTGCTGATACCATTGTTGATACCTATTGTTGTACAAACTTTGCCTTGCATTGTTGGTCATGAGATATTTCTCATTAATATGCCCTGCCATAACCATGAATATCGATTTTTTATCGATAATTATTATTTTTCCGAAATCTGAGGTAGACAGTGACTTTCTCATGCTTTGAAGGTCATGTAATTAATACAGTAACAAGAATGATTTTACCGCCAAAGCGGATAAAGGGAGCACATTTTCTACAAAACCAATTGCCACTATCATTATTTACTCGTTATATTCACTCATGGCACGTTGTTACGAGTTGTTTGATATATTACATGCCATATCTTAGCATTTAAAGTTCCAATGGTACCATATGTTATCATAGAGCACCATTAGGGCACGCGCTAGTAAACCAATAACCATTATCATTATTTACACGTGATATTCACTCATGGCACCTTGTTACGAGACGTTTGATATATTACATGTCATATCTTAGCATTGAAAGTTCCAATGGTACCATATGGTATCATATGGCACCTTTAAGGCACGTGCTACTAAGCCAATAACCATTATCATTATTTACACGTGATATTCACTCATGGCACATTGTAACGAGTGGTTGATATATTACATGCCATATCATAGCATTGAAAGTTCCAATGGTACCATATGGTATCATAGAGCACCATTAGGGCACACGCTAGTAAACCAATAACCATTATCATTATTTACACGTGATATTCACTCATGGCAGGTTATTACCAGTTGTTTGATAAATTATATGCAATATCTTAGCATTAAAATTTCCAATGGTACCATATGGTATCATATGGCTCCATTAGGGCACGTGCTTTTAAACCAATAACCATTATCATTATTTTCCCGTGATATTCACTCATGGCACCTTGTTATGAGTCGTTTGATATATTACATGCCATATCTTAGCATTGAAAGTTCCAATGGTACCATATGGTTTCATAGGGCACCATTAGGGCACGTGCTAGTAAACCAATAACCATTATCATTATTTTCTCGTGATATTCACTCATGGCACCTTGTTACGAATCGTTTGATATATTACATGCCATGTTTTAGAATTGAAAGTTTCAATGGTACCATATCATGCCATAGGGCACCATTAGGGCACGTGCTACTAAACTGTTAACCATTATCATTATTTTCTC
>JAHWFO010107524.1:197140-258044 GCA_023313115.1 Rhysida immarginata | reverse complement strand
ATTAGGGCACGTGCTACTAAACTGTTAACCATTATCATTATTTTCTCGTGATAGTCACTCATGGCACGTTGTTACGAGTCGTTTGATATATTACATGCCATATCTTAGCATTGAAAGTTCCAAGGTTACCATATGGTTTCATAGGGCACCATTAGGGCACGTGCTAGTAAACCAATAACCATTATCATTATTTTCTCGTGATATTCACTCATGGCACCTTGTTACGAATCGTTTGATATATTACATGCCATATCTTAGCATTGAAAGTTCCAATGGTACCATATGGTTTCATAGGGCACCATTAGGGCACTTGCTACTAAACCAAAATAAATTATCATTATTTTCTCATGATATTCACTCATTACATGTTGTTACGATCTTTTGATATATTACATGCCATATCTTAGCATTGAAAGTTCCAATGGTTTCATAGGGCACCATTAGGGCACGTGCTACTAAACCAATAACAATTATCATTATTTTCTCATGATATTCTCTCAGTACATGTTGTTACGAGTCGTTTGATATTTTACATGCCATATCTTAGCATTGAAAGTTCCAAGGTTACCATATGGTATCATAGGGCACCATTAGGGCACGTGCTACTAAACCAATAACTATTATCATTATTTACACGTGATATTCACTCATGGCACGTTATTACGAGTCGTTTGATCTATTACATGCCATATCTTAGCATTGAAATTTCCAATGTACCATATGGTTTCATAGGGCACCATTAGGGCACTTGCTAGTAAACCAATAACCATTATCATTATTTTCTCGTGATATTCAGTCATGGCACCTTGTTACGAGTCGTTTGATATATTACATGCCATATCTTAGCATTGAAAGTTCCAATGGTACCATATGGTTTCATAGTGCACCATTAGGGCACGTGCTACTAAACCAATAAGAATTATCATTATTTTCTCATGATATTCACTCATTACATGCTGTTACGAGTCGTTTGATATATTACATGCCATGGTTTAGAATTGAAAGTTCCAATGGTACCTATGCAGCAAGTCCGTGCGTGACATTTCCAGCCTTCTTCAGATACCCAAGTCAACAGTAGGCGATGTCATTATGAAATGGAAGACCCGGGGATCAACAACAGTTCAACAACGAACCGGTAGACCCAAGAAACTAACCGACAGAGACAGTCGAGTGCTTCGTCGTGTCACCCGCAGCAACCGGAAGTCCTCGGCGGAAAAAATTGCCACAGAGTTTCGAAACGCCTCTGCAAATGATGCCAGTACCATGACAATTCGTCGGGAACTGCACACGATGGGATTCCATGGCCGTGCTGCTGCCCACAAGCCCCACATCAGCAGGGTCAACGCCAAGCGACGTCTGGAGTGGTGCAAAGCCTACAGAAACTGGACAATGGACCAATGGAAACGTGTAATGTGGACAGACGAATCTCGCTACACAATCTGGCAATCCGATGGACGAGTTTGGGTTTGGCGCATACCTGGAGAACGCTTCTTACCTGAGTGCACAGAGCCCACAGTCAAGTTCGGAGGAGGAGGAGTCATGGTGTGGGGCTCATTTTCATGGTACGGACTGAGCCAACTCGTTCCTGTGCAAGGAATCATGAACTCCGACCGTTATCTGAATGTTTTGAACAACTGTGCACTTCCAACGTTGTGGCAATTTTTCGGAAACGGGCCATTTCTCTACCAACACGACAATGCTCCGTGCCACAAAGCGAGGCGTGTACAGCAGTGGTTTGCGGACTCAGGGGTCGAAGAAATGGGTTGGCCGGCACAAAATCCCGACCTCAATCCTATAGAGAGTCTGTGGGATGAATTGGAAAGACGCTTGCGGGCCAGATCACATCGGCCAACTTCTGTACCTGAACTGATTCTCGCTCTTCGGGAGGAATGGAGGAACATTCCGGAAAGTACCTACCAACATTTGGTGGAAAGTCTTCCCCGAAGGGTGGAAGCTGTGATTCGGGCAAAGGGATGTGCAACGCCCTATTGATTTCCATGAAATCGTGGCTAGAGCGCAAACGTGCATGTGTCCGGATATTTGTGATCATATAGTGTACATACATATAATGAAACTAGTAAGTGACCACGTTTGAGCCTCAACTGGCAAAGTAGCCCAAAACGGGATTGATGAGAAGAAAATAAACATTAAAAAGACTCAATTAAAAGAGAATTAAACGTCCTAGTTAAATCGTCTTGACATTATGAAATTTGGCATACTTATTTAGAAGCGCACATAGACTAACATATATGAATATTGTGCAATTCCAACAATATTACAAACATACACACTCCTTTTTTTGAAGTCGGTTAAAAATTAGAATAAAAATTAAAATTTTGCAGGTAAATGTCCAATTAATAAAATAATTTTGAAGGCCTAAAAATGTTCTTCAGTACGACTTCATATTAAACTGAAACATTGGGTTATTCTGAGTAAGCATGTAATATAAAATTTTTCACGCATTAAAGTTTTCAAAATTAAGATAATCGTATATATAAAATCAGCGATGGACTATGTCACAACAAACATAAGTAAGGAGAGAGATGTGTGTCAAAAATCTAACAATGACGATTATACAATCGGGTGGGTTATTACTAATTCAAAATAAAATCCAGGCTAAGATATGAAGACAGTCTACGATTTGGAATATTATTTGATTGTTTTCGTATAAAACAAACTTAATTAAACACTATATGCAAGAAAGTGATTGAACTCCGCGTTCATGAGCACTTGAGCTTGCCCACGACCGTCATGTGGGTGTGAGATTTAAAAACGGAAATGTCTGTTCGGTGGCTACCTGAATATTATGCAATTTCAATCAAGACTTCGAATAGAAATACCACGGATATCACCAAAGGAAGAAAAGAAACCACTATTCAACATAAAGGTTTTTGTATGGAATAGTGTTTTTTTTCTTCGTTTGGCGTTATTTTAGTGTTTATAGTTTTGGCTGTCTTATATATCTATTAAGACCATGGATGTTACGGTCGAACAGCCTCCCCTAAGCCTCTCATGACAAGGCAGCATTCAACTCAGACCTACCATGTGTAAGAAGCACAGGTATTGGACACAGGAACGGTGGCGGATGAGCAGTGAGTGATGAATCACGATTTACGCTGTTTAGGTCGGATAGAAGTGTATGGGTTTAGCGATTAACTGGACAACTTCTGCTACTGGAATACCCTTTGTAAAGCGTGGTGGTGGTGGCGTTTGGTATAGAACCCATATAATCGAATCGTCACAGAACCAGTAAAAAAAATTCGACTTATCAGTTTTTCAGTTGATTATTGATTTAATTGGCGATTATCGATTACATGTGCTATAGTATTTAAATAAAAATATAGCTTCTCCACTGACGGAATGAAATATAATATTATGGTTTGGCATGGGACTGCTGATCGCAGTGCATGGAAACATGAATTTCGAGGCATAAACAAACATTCTAGACAACCCCCTATATTTTTGCAGTTCCATGTAAACGATGAATGTCTCTTCCAGGATGACGGTGCTACCTATCATGTTTCCAGAGCTACACTTCAAAGACACGTGGAAAATCAAGTCTCCCGAATGCATTGGCCTGCGCAAAGTCTGGACCACAATCCCATAGAGAACATGTGGGACGAATTGGAACGATTAGTGTGGACCAAGCCGGTCTGACCGTCTTCACTGCCGGAATTGGTCAATTTACCGGGGCACAATACGGTAGTCCAGGAATATCTGGATATGGTGGGCCTACTACGTACAGAGTTTGAATAAATCCTGTTGTTCCGTTAACTTACAGTGTCCGATCACTTTCTTCTACATTGTATATTATCAACTTTAGAAATTTTGAATATTTAATAAGCTTATAAATCGTTGACAGTTATAAAAGTTTACACACTAACAAAGTTTTCGTGCTGACTCCGGGTATGCGTGCCAAGAGTTCGCCATCACTCCCGTAAAGCTAAAGATTCTACTTTTCACCGTCATATCGGATGTTTATGCTGTTCAAAACAATGAAGAAAGGAACGTTCAGGTGTAGCCGGGACAACAAGAAGTCAACTGAGCCCTCCAAAAATGGCGGTGAAAGGAAATCTTCGTTCTAAGGCTGCAGACGACCGACCGTGCAAGTGAGTCGTAACACCCATCTGTCAGATACGCAGTCGTCTCAAAAGTTTGTCCTTACGAAACAATGGGAAACACCGAATTTGTTTATATAAATATCGCGAACTTTCTGTGGCCGGATGTTAAGCACTCATTTGCTGAATGTATATCAGAACGGTTCATTATATTCAACAGTTAAAATGGAATAGGGCGTGAGAAAAAAACCTTGTTGACCAATGCCTAACAGCTGCAATACGTGACATCAGGACAACAAAATGCAAATGCCTGCTTCAGTGGCACGAGGATGGAAGACACAGTCGAATCCTCTTTACGGTTCGACGAGAACACGGAAAAGTTTTACCGTTAAAGAAAAGTTCAATAGGCAAAATGACCGCGAACTCTCGAGAAATCTCTGAGAAGATTCGGAAAGTGCAGAGAAGCCATCACCCGTGTCCGTTTTGGTTTGGTGAGGAGTGGGTTATGATAGGATAAACAAATTGCAATTCTGTGAAGAAGCTTTGTTCAGCAAGGCATCAAAATGAAGCTGCAAGTTACCAAACGGACGTTTTAAAACAAGTTGTTAAGGCCCTTAGCAATACCTTGTTTTCTGGAAAGCAATGGCTCTTTCAACAAGACTCAGAAGTTGAACACCCAGAAGATCCCCACCCACAAGGCCAACATAACACAGCGTTGGCTTCAAGAAAATCACCCGATTTCTTCGCTGTAGAAGATAAGCTCTCGGGAAGCTCCAATCTTTATCCTTGATCAGCCTTTGGAACATTTTGGAGGCGAAAGTTTGCTCAAAGCCCTACCGCAATATCGAGAGCTTGAAGACAGATCTTGTTGTTGGTGCAACAGCTTTCATACCCTTGGAGGTAGTGCGTGCTGCCATCGATGAGTGGCGGCATTTTTATTTCTGTTCATATCTCAGTTATCGTTCAAATTCGGACCCATGTTCATATGAACTTTTTTGCTTAGAATCACTAATACTATCTCCCCTAAAAGTTTGTACATTGAATTTTGAATCACCGCATAGTATATTTTATAAGGTTGTAGCAATAAAGAATATATTACTCTTTTCTTTTGTTCCAATGTGCTCATCGGATAAACACGTTGTTCTTTTGGACAGAACTTTTGGTGAGACTATTTACACTAGACCATCAATACTAGACCATATAGAGCAAATAAATTCCATTATATTGAATGGATAAAACACAAAGTGGGACAGAAACAATTAGACGATTAATAACTTGAAAATGAACACTTAAATTGAAAACTAAATAATAACTATGTAACCATTTGTATTTCGTTTTCCAGTCACTTTTTGAAGATAACATCACTCAGATGAGCTTAATTTGGAGTTATGGCGTACCTTGCAGTAATTTCACAGCTACGTTTTCACGGAAAATATTTCTCACTGCAGTCAACATTGCGAACAGAAAATAGTGGGTAACTGAGTTGGTGGTCTCATCTCGTCTTCTCATATAGCATCCCTTTTCTCATTTTCATGTTCCGAACATATGTGGGTCTGAGAAAGCCCAGCCAAGAATTTATCACGATCCGACTGCAGTCCGTCGAGCATGGTGGTTTTCTATGTATGGTTTGGGATGCCATTTGGAGCAGAGGATGATCTTGGAACGTGTGAGCAATATTAACTCCGAAAAATACATCTTTATGCTGTCAGGTAAGCTGCTGAAAAACTATTCTCTTCAAGGAAGATTGGCATCGCTAAAAAAATCCGAGATTGGCAGACAAATAAAAGCTTCCATAGGCCATTCATTACCACAGAATTCCATGACATCAGACACCATCAGACAGGAAATCCATAGAACACATCAGGGTACTTCATGATCATGCAGTGACAAAATTCTGACTCCCCGTGAGGAATTATTACCGTGTTTGCGTGTCGAGTGGATCATTATTCTATAAGCCAAGTTAGCAGATTTCATATTAGATTAGGAAATTTATTTTGATCTGAAAGGAAACAGTCAGCCACTCATTCATACAATCTATGTAGGAGGGAAGTCAGTAAGTAAGTTACAAATAGATATAGAAATGAAACAAATATAAGTACTAATTTGAAAACTACTTTTATTTCTCCGCATAATCTCCCTGTACATTGAGGCACTTGTCCCGTCGTTTCACAAGCCCCTTAAAACCAGTAAGATAAAATTCTTTGGGCTGCTGTCTGACTCGCCTTTGAAGAGCTTCATCCTCGTTTCGATTAAGAGGACCGAACAGCTTCATCGTAATTGATGTCGAAAGAATGGAAATCGGTTGAAGCAAGATCACGGGTATACAGAGGATGCTCGACGAATTTCCACTTGAACTTTCCCAGCATCTAAGTTGTCTTGTTGGCAGTAAGAGGATGTTCACAGTCTTTGGGATTACGAGGGCATACTGCTTATCATATAGCACTGAATTTGTTCCTCGCGATTTCCATTCTCTCGGCCGACTATGAAGCTACAGAAAGGGAGTCACCGCCTTGTTCAGACAGCAGTACAAAGATTTTATGTTACTGGTTTTGTGGGGCTTGTGAAACGATGGGACAAGTGCTCAATATAGAGGGAGGTTATGCGGAGAAATAAAAGTAATTAGGCGCGCTGACAAGGTTTTGGGCGCTTACAGATTGCGCCGAGAAATTTTAAGATGACTTGTTTTTTTTCTTCTGGCCAAATGTCAAGTTTTACATCAGTTCCTTAATCAATATTGCCCTCGTGCAGACGGAGAGGGGGGTTACTCTGAAAGAAAATCAAGAAAACCTTTACCGGCGCGACGGATTGAGAAGAAAATCACGCTTGGTTCTTTTTCCCAGATTTTCTAAAGTTTAAAATAGGATTTAACTCTGCTTTATAAATTGCTGAATGATGGTAACAGAATGCCCATTTGAAAAATTTCAGGTAAAAATACTTTTTTTCAATGACTAATATTTGTCCATTATAGTCATAAATACTTACATATGCCTTAGGTCAGCGGTTCTCAACCTTTTCACAACCATTTACCACTGAAAAAAAAATTTAACAATCGCCATATATCATTTTAAAAAAATAACTAAAAAAACATTGCCAACGAACCTTTCCAAGTCCACCAGATAACCTTTGCATACCACCAGACTTTATGGTCAATGTAAATTTTGTCTTTATATTGTCTTCGGAGATATACGCGTACAACTGTTTGAGAACCGCTGCCTTAGGACGTATCTCCGAAGAAAATGTAAAAATAATATTTACACTGACTGTAAGGACTAGCCTGCTATCCAAGCTTTCCAGGAAAAATACTTACAAATCTATTTAAAACGGGCCTTAACACAAGTTATAATATATTCTATTATTAAATATAATTTTCAGTTCGGTTGATTTTACTTATTATGCCTTTTCACACCGTCATATCACACGAACTAACACAGAATTAACAATAGATTACCTGTCGGGAATAAACCCGACTTTTAATTGCTAACGCTTTTATCCAATATAGATATTTGAAAACCTAACCAAATATTTAAGGCGTTTACAAATTCAAGCCCTAACCCATTTTCACATACGTAAATACAGACATATATATGAAGAAACCTTGGAAACGCCGGGAAACAGCTGATAAATAATTTTTTCCACACATGATAGTTAAAACATGAATTTTTTTGAATATACTATAAAGAGAATGAATAATAATAATGAAAAAAATCTAAAACGTCGTCTGCGGAAGACCGTAAACTTATCAACTTTTTCCATATTCACTCTTATCTGAAGATGATACATCTAAGAAAACTGGTTACAAAAAATCCAAAGAACGGAAATGTTTCATAACATTTCATCTTTTAAGTGATGAAATGAAATAAATTAAAATATAGAGGGAGTGAACCATCTGTCGCACCTGCGGCGGTATTCCGAATGCTCATGTTTTCACTTTTTTCTCCCGAAGCTCAAAGTCATGCTTGATGTTCAATGGATACGTCTGATTATTTCTAGTGACGTTTCACCATCCTCGTTCTCTCTTCTTAATTGCTTCGTGCTAAAACATGCACGCGGTTTTTAATAACCAAACAAGGAAACGTAGGAAAATATTATTATAGCATGGTAATGCAGATTATGAATAATTAATAGTCTTTAACTTCAACGGAAACTTAAACATGATTATTTCATTTAATAAAAATAGGATGAGAAGACAGAGCAATCAACTTCAGGGCCTATAAGATCATATGTCTTCGTCGGAATGGGTAACGAAATTCAGTTTTTTTTTGCTATAATATTTTTAAATTTTCATATCTTAATCATCTTGCAGGAGTTTAAATGCAAAAGTCAATTCTCCAGAATTTCTGATTTCACAATATAAGCAAAAAAGGCTGATATAGATATTCATCACGCATTTCTAATTGAAATTTTCGGATGTAGGTCGAAGATTTTTCACATATTTCATTTCGATTTAGTTTCTCTCAAATTACAGACTATAGAGATTCATATAATGTAACAGAAACGTTCATCATATTTCAAAAATCTACCTTTTTTTAAAAAAAATGAAGATACCGAGATGGGCGACATACTGAAATGTTTTTAATAATCTTAAGTTTTGTTTATAAGTGTTCGATGTGTCAACCTCCTGCTGCACGGCACACATCTAGCCGATAATCAAATTTCTCCCACACTTGCTGAAGCATATCTGGAGTCACTTCATGAATGGCGGCTGCTATTCGAGTTTTTAGCTCCTCCAGATTTTCCGGAAAGTGGGCACAAAATACGGTCTTTTACACATCCCCATAAGAAGAAGTCACAAACAGGGAGGTCTGGCGATCGAGGTCTTTGTGTTGTGCGTTCGCCATCTGGACAATAACTGACGGGACCTCCCTACGTCTTCCAAATAGAGAGCCTAGAAAGAGGAAAGAGTGGCCATACGGTGATACATTGAGATTGGCTGTTGAAGTCTCATGGTACGATCCACCATGTTTCGTCCATTTCTCCAGCGATAACCTGAAGCTATAGTAGAGCCGTTCAATGCTTGAAACATCGATGTCAGAAAAGCGACTTAGTACTTAATGAGAAAGCATTGTAGTTTTTTATTTCTTTTTAAATTTATAAATTCATTTATGTGGAATAGTGGTTTCTTTTCTTCTGTTGGCGTTAACAATACAATAAAATAAATTTCTTCACTTTGAACAGTTTTCAGTATTTATTTTAATCGCAATTAAATGAAACAGAAATTTGACAATAATTATACATCACCTTTGTAGGCTGATGAAACCTAGCATTTAAAATTAATACCTACAGCTCAGTATTTAAAGTGTATTTCTAATGGCAGCTATGAACAGGATGAAAGAACTTTTTTATCTGGATGTTTGAATACTATTAAAGAATTAAAACTAAAAAACAGCATATCAAAATTATTCTACCAAAGGGGTGGGATGATCATTTAAATATAGAATTAAATAATACTGAACAAAATTGTTTGTTTAACATTGCTGGATATACACTAACTACCCAAAAGTAATCGGACACTTTCGATTTTACACGTTTTATCGAATATCTAGAAAAATACTTGGCGAAATATCCTGAAACTTCAAGGGTGTAAAGAGAAGGATACTTACTGTTAAACCTCATATATTTCAGCGAAGGTTTTGTCCCGAAGGAAAATAAGAGACCAGCAACAAAGTGAACCTAAAAAATAATGTTTGGGATCAACCTGTAAAAAATAATGCTTGAAATGCGTTGTAGCTGTAGCATACGATTATGAGGCTTCTTTTACTTATCTGTGTTCATTTATATGAGAATTGTACATATAGTCATGGAGATATAGAGATTTCTTTAAAACATATCGAAGTATTTTCGTAAGTTTTTTGTTTATAACATGCAGGGTTTTCAACTCAATGCAATGTCATTTTAAGAAAACTTGAAAAACTACAGAAGAGGCAACACCCTGCAATCAGAAGAGAAAAATATTTAATATTTGATGAAATATGAGCACTTTTACTAAACAATGTTTAACTGCGCATGCGCAAGCGTCACCAATGTCTTTTGCATAATTTATTAGCCAAATGTATAGAGCTACTCTTATAAAAAGCCCAAGCAAATATCGTGAAAATTAAGAAAGATATCATTCATAGAATGAGTTGAATTTCAGTTGCTCTCAAAAATAAACAAAACGCTAAGGGGTTTTCTCCAAATTTTTATTTTTGGACCGGACACCGGTATCAATTTCTTCTCTTTACCTGATATGAAAGAATATTGACTAAATATTGACTTCATATAGGCATATTGACATATAATCAGCGTAAGGAGAAGAAGTTGATACTGATGTGCGGTTCAAAAATATAAATTTGGAGAAAACCCTTTGGCGTTTTGTTTATTTTTGAGAGCAACTGAAATTCAACTCATTCTATCGGCGATATCTTTCTGAATTTTCACGATATTTGCTTGGGCTTTTTATAAGAGTAGCTCTATAGATTTGGTTAATAAATTATGCAAAAGACATTTAGGTAACGCTTGCGTATGCGCAGTTAAACATTATTTAGTAAAAATGCTCGTATTTCATCAAATATTTAATATTTTTCTATTCTAATTACAGCGTGTTGTCTCTCCTGTAGTTTGTCAAGTTTCCTGAAAATAGCATTGCATTGGGTTGAAAATCCTGCATGTCAAAAACGAAAAACTTACGAAAACATTTCGATTTTTTTAAAGAAACCTTTATATCTCCATGAATATACATACTATTCACAAATAAATGAACACAGATAAGTAAACGAAACTTCTTAATCATATGTTACAGCTACAACGCATTTCAAGCATTATTTTTTACAGGGTGATCCCAAACATTATGTTTTAGGTTAACTTTGTTGCTGGTCCCTTATTTGACTTCGGGACAAAATCTTCGCTGAAATATATGAGGTTTAACAGCCTCTTTACACCGTTGAAGTTTCAAGATAAATCGTCAAGTATTTTTCTAGATATTCGACAAAACGTCTAAAATCGAAAGTGTCCGATTACATTTGGATAGATAGTAGTTTATTAAAAGTGAATAAAAATAATAAGGTTTGCAATAAATGTATTAGTTCGACTGGATCAAAGAAGAAAAATCATTCCAATTATGCCAAATTTTTAATGCTAAAAGAATTTAAAAAATGAATCTCTCTTCTATATTAACAAAAATTCTTTTGAATATTTCTTAATTATGGAAAAATTATTTAGACAATTGGAAAAAATCTTATTAATAATCCCAACTTAAATTGCAGCAAATTTCTAAAAGAAAAGTTTAATGAACATATACAATTACAACAATTTAAATTTACCTATTGTCACAATCACAATCATTTATCATTTATATAAAATCAGCGACGGTGGACGTTGTCACAACAAAGAAAAAATCTAACAATGGGTTATCTAACCAACACCTCCTAGAAAGAAAGCCTCACAACTGAAAAGTCATGCATTGTTACATCATCATAAGTCGACCAAATTTAGGGCTTATTATTGGTGGAAATACGATTAACAGTGGTCGAATTATGATGATGTAACAGTATGTGGACGTTTCAGTTGTGAGGCTTTCTTTCTAGGAGGTATTGATCTAACACTGGGTTATTTCCCGATTATACAAATGGGCGGGCTCGATTCTAGTATCAAATAAAAATTGCAAAACAGATTTATAAATTTCGATTACAATTTTCTGGATTAAAGAGAAAGGAATTAGTGATTGCTGACTTAAAAAAAAATTGAAAAATCAAAGTTATATATCTATTAAAAGTGCAGCAATGCATGCAATAATAAAGAAATAAATTCAGGGTGCTATGAATGTTTGGTTAGTATTGTTTTCTATTCAATTATGGGTTATAGCCTATGGCATGTTATGGATTGAGAAGTTTTCTCATTTTTTTTTTGTATGTGATGTTGTTGTTGATATTTACTCATATTTTATTTTCAGTTTGGAATGTTGAATCATGTTTTGCTATTGTTTCAAATAACTTGTGTTATTAAATATAAAAAAATAATTAAACATTATTGTTTGTTTAGTAGTATCGTTGGTCGTATGTCATAATGTTTAATTATTAGTGTCATTTAATGTCTTAAAGTTTGTATGAATCAATTTTTTTAATGCATTGATTTACTGTCAAATATTTATATAGTAATTTATTTAAATAATTATTGTAATTTATAGTAAATTAATTTAAAAATTTATAGGAAATAAATGCAATATTTTTAAAATAAACATAAAAGAAGGTCAGGATAGGCTCTGTAGATCAGGATAACTGATTTAAAGTTGGACGAAACATGGCGGTGATTTTTTTCCATGGCCACATTCACCTCGTTCTAGGCCACAGATATATAGTAAATCATTTACTATATATGTGTGTTCTAGGCTCTCTACTTCCAAATGCATTCTACCGGCATTGAATATAAACTTGACGTTCCCCTCTTTCAAATGGTGTGCGGTTCATTGATCTTCCACCAACGGTTGTCGAGCTATTTGCGAATGAAATGTGATGAACCTTTTATGTTAGACCCTGCAATTAATTCGACCAATAACGGAATTAATTATATTGGTTAAGTGACTTTTGTATTGCCTGTTATAAATGCCTGTTTGTTGTGTGTTTCGTTGTGATGCGTAAAATTGAGAATTCACTGACACATTCATATACAGGGTGATTAATACCGTGTGTTCAATTATTATAAGACACCCTCATTCTTTGCTGTAAAGCCTTAATGAGTGAATAGTTTACAATAATATTTGTCCCCATGAAAACGAGCAACAACAAAAAAAATAAAATTAAACATTTTTTTTTATTATAATATGCATTTATTTTGTCAACATTTAATAATGCATCAAAATTAACTGTTCAAAAATTATAAGACACGTACAGAGATTGAATGCATAGTGTTTACATACCAGTTTGTTTTGAAGTCTAATATTTTGTGTGATTACCCCTGTTCCTGATAACCTCAAACACGCGAGTTTTCATTGATTGGAGAAGACTGTCAAGGAAATCTTGACTGATATTGTTCCATTCACGTATGATCGAAGCTTCCAATTCTTGTTTGCTGACATATTGTCTTACATACTTGTACACAGATCTAGACAATTTACCCCACACATTCTCCATAGGATTCAAGTCCGGACTTTTTGATGGCCATTCCAAAAGACGGACTTTCTTGGCTGTGAACCATGCCTTAGTGCAGGCAGATGTATGAATGCTGGCATTTTCTTGCTGATATATCCAGCCTCGTCCACCAATTTGCTGTGCTCTAGGAATCAAATAGTGTGACAACAGTTCCTGATATGCTTTTGAGTCCATGGTTGAACGGATGAACACAATTTCAGACTTGCCTTTACCACCAAATGCTCCCCATACCATCACTGATCCACCACCTGAGCATAATGAAAACGAAATGCGATGTCATTAATATAATCATACTGAATTACATGTATTGGATAATTTGCACTTACCAGATTGCCTCTTGCTTAGGATTTCCTCATTCTTACGGAGGCCATACCAATAGTACGAGCATCCATCTGGCCCATCCAGATTGAATTTTTTCTCATCTGAGAAAATCACTTTCCGCCACTCCTTGTCCCATGTTTGGTGTTCCTTAGCAAATTCTAAGCGCTTCTCTTTATGCATACACCTCAAAACTGGCTTTTTTTTCCTATTCACCCATTTCACATTCTTTTTCTTTGATATAACATTATATATTGTGCTCAGAGAGACTTGTACTGGAATGGACCGTTGTTTTTCCCGTTAAAGAGTATTCGCCACTGGTTAACTTTCGACCAATGTCCCTTTTATTTCTAGGACTTAGGAGAGGTTTGCGTCCTCTATGATGGTTTTTAGTCCCATAATTGTGTTTTAATTTCAAATAATTTCGAACGACACATCTGGACCTTTGAATTTTATGAGATATGGTAGCCAATGATAGTTTTTGATCGTAAAGTGAGCCGATCTGGCCCTTCTCATATTCAGATAAGATGCTACCCCTTGGCATATTGAAAATTTGGAGGAAGACAAATAGCAGTTGACAAGCCAAAAACGATGTCTTATAATTTTTGAACACCTGATTTTTAGCATATTTTTGCATAGATATGAAGTACATGCACATTCTGGTTGAAGGGGTGATGGTTGTATTTCTTTTAGTGTCCTTTTTCACGGGAACAGAAATTATAGTAATTTGAGGTCGTCGTGTTATTTAATGATTACAAAGAATTATTGAACGCAAAACAAATATGAGCATGCCTAACAGAATTATTTCTTTAGTCTAAGTTGAAAAAAGCAGCAGTCTCCAGCTCTTATTTTAAAGAAAATTTTAATAAAATCCGCAGTTTGAAATTTTAAGTATTGATATTATAGGGATGCTGGTAGAAAGAATTTTTTATGCAAATTACAAGAAATTTGAAGAAATTATTGAGTGTCGAGTACGTAACAGTTGGTGTTTGTTAAAGTTAACAAGAAATTAAGCCTCCCGATGAAGGTATAGGAAAGTAGCGGAAGCCCTGAGATCATCTATTTTTACCCTATTATCTCACTTTTTAATCCCCCCTCCCCAATTTTTTAATTCGAAAAATTGATTTTCTCGAACGTAATATTTAGAAAGTGTAAAAGAGCTCTATCTTCTGTCGTTTCTCTTCATTTCCGATCGAATGATATATGACATGCCATATGTTCTCATAGTTCTAAAGACCAAGTAACTGCCACCCCCACAATTCCGACCCCATTGGGGCAAATTGGGCCAAACTTCATAGTAATGTTGATCTTGCTTTGGGAAATCTGCATACCAAATTTCATTCCTTTATATCAGGGCTGTCCAAGATTTCTGTCCACGGGCAGCGCCCGTGCACGCGGGTAATTTTCCTTTCCCCCTATTACACATTACGTTGATCAGTTCCTTAAAGTCGAGTTGCTAATTATCAATTCGACACTGTAAAAAAAAAAAAAAAAAAAAAAAAAAAAAAAAAAAAAAAAAGCGAGGCACTTTACCATTTTATTTCCTTCGTTTTAATGTGACAATTTTCAGGATGTCAGATAGAATTGTATTTTAGCGCGCTTTTTTTTTGAAATATTAATTCAGTTTATAAGAACAGACCTAATTTCATACGATTTCGAGAACATCGAGTGCATATGTGTTATTTTATATTTTCAACATAAATTGGAGCATAAAACACAAATACTTTATATATTTTAATTTTTCCCGATAGGACACGATTGCATATTAAGCATTTAGAATCCCATCTGTGAACAATGAAAAAAAAAAAAGATTCTCCTAATCTGGTTTAAATGGTTCAGTGATTTTATGCTTTTTCGGAATGTGCGCCATGTTATGCGAGACGAAAAACAAGCAAGTATTAGTAACAAAAGAAATAATGCTCATTTAATGCAATCGCCCCCTAAAGTCTGGCAACACTGCATAGGAAAAACTATACCCACTCCCCTCCTGAGTTTTAGACTATCTCCTCGGCTTTGCCCGTGAGCTTTTTATGTTGCACGTGGGCGACGTGCATGATTTGGACGGCCCTGCTTTATATGCATAAATACGCGTAGCCCAGTGGGTCCCCTCTAATTTCCGCTCCCGAAACTCTGACCCTAGCTGGCCAATCAAAACCAAACTAAATAATGAAGATGCACATGCCCATAGTAAGCTACATTCTGAATTTCAACCTTCTACCTCGAAAAATGCGGAAATTATGAAGGGGACAGACGGACATTGTGAAAACAATAAGTAGTTCCATTCTTCCGCTACTTAATAATCAATAAGAGCCATGCCTAAAGAGAAGCCATTTAAATCCGATGAAATTAAAATTGTTGGGATTGAAGAGTATCCGAAAAATATGTCAAAGAAATTGTAAGGGAGACTGGACGCTATGCATCACTTATTTGGAAAATATTAGCTAGAAGTCAACATACAAAGCCAAAACCTCGATCTGAACGGCCTAAATACATATTTCAGAGTTGTCTGACAGCTTGAGCGAATGGTAAATTACCAGGGAGTTTCCTTACGACAAATTGCGCGTCAGTCTACCGTGAACATAACTTAGGCCAGCATTGAAAATCATCTGGAATGAATTTGACTTATTTTTGTGCTTCTTGGTGTCCTGAATCCGAATCTGTTTTTAGATTTTTTCCTATCAAGTGAAGTTTCCAAGTAATGCACATAGAGACTTCAATGTTAAGGTAATGGGTGTGAAGAGAAGCGGCTGCAATGTTAAAGTACCCATTTTACAGGAAATGCTAAAGTACCCATATTTTGGGCCACAAGGAAATTTATCAGGCCCCAAACTCTGAAAATTTAAGTGTTTTATTGAAAAACAAGAAATCTGTGGGTGATAGATAAAAACTAAGGTCAGAAACGGATTAAGCATAAAAGCGTATAAGAATCAGCTCTTAACGTTAAAGATGATTTTAAAAAGTTATTTTTTGTTGGCCTATGTAATCAGAGCTACAGTTCCCAAGCTGGAACGTTAAAATGGAACGTTAACCACTGTTGGAATCTGAGCATACTCAAGCATGTTACAGTCAACAAATACGAATGGCTGCCATTGGTTTTCAGTGATGAAAAAAAGCGTAACCTAGATAGTCTAGATGGTTACCGTTGTTAATGGCACGATTTACAAAAATAATCCAAGGTGATTTTTAATCAAAAACAAGGCAGTGGATCAGTCATTTCTGTGGAGTGCTCAGAATTTAATGAGTAACAAGTTTAGCAATTTTTTCTGTCAGACAGAAGTCAGAAGACTATCAAAGTGTTCTGTCCCCACATTTTTTACCAAAGGATGACCTGCTAGGAGGACCAAATTGGGTGTTCCAGCAGAACGATGCACCCATCTAAACATCTCCCACAACAAACGGTTGGTTCCAACAACGTCAAATTCATGTTATCTAAGCGGCCATCGAAATGTCTGGATCTCAATCCCACCAAAATGTCTGGTGCATGTTGTCACTTTATGTGTACGCTTTTGGTACTTTACATCAGTTGTAGAACCTACATTAGTAGTAGGAGATGTTTGGTAAAATCTCAAGCCAGAATTGGTAAAATATTAATCACGAGAATGAATAACTGTGTTTGATATGATTCATTGTGGTGAAAATTACATGGACTATGGGTAATCTGAATATTCCAATAAGGTATGGGTGAGGTGGTCTATCTTTTACGGTATGTACCGAACATGGCCACCATCATGAATCTAAGTCAATTTTTTAAATGGAAAGGGGGTCGTTTGATATATCAAATAACATCAGCATTTTCTAACAATTTCATTCCTGTAAACAGATTTGAAGTAGAAGTTATGGTTCAAAAGTTACAACACATTTTGTTTCATTTTGTAGCATGTAACTGAAGTTGGCTTTGACCACGGAGGAGAGAATTGAGGTCATTTTGATGTCTGGAAAACGAAGTTTCCGTGTCATAGCTGCATATTTTAACAACCGGCAACCAGAAAGCTCAATTTCACACAACACTGACAGGTGCTTAATTAAGAAATTACGAGAAACTGGGATGTGGTTGACAAGGCATGGAGTGTCACGTGTAAAACTATAGCGCAGTGGAAATCAGTGATTAAGCTAAGTAAGCAAAGACAGCAATGTAGTCATATTAAATTTATTCATGTTTAATTTACAAACTTAATTAAAGAACAGTTATAAGGACGACACATAACGTCAATAATAGAACCTCTAAAGGAATTCTGGAGAGCATCCTCTAACACGAGAATTTGCTATCTTCCAGGAGATTCAAAAACTCCTTCACAAAAAGACACCGCCACCTGTAGGGCGTTCCGTTAACATTTAGTACAACTATAACGGATACAGTAAAACCCCGTTACAACGTACTTCAAGGGACCTGGAAATTTGTACGTTATTCTGAGGTGTACGTTATACTGAAACCGGGGGGGGGGGAGGGGGACTTGTGAACAATGCATATATTCATAGAAAAACATAAGAATACATAAATGCATTTTATTTTATTCAATACAAATACACTATAGCATATACAATATGTAGTATTACATTAATTTTTTAAAAAAAATCTGCAATGCCGTCTGCTTTCTTTTTATAACTTGCCTCCCCAAAAAGTCCTCCATATCTGACATTGGGAAGTTAAATGTTTCTGGTGTACCGCTATGCTGTGCAAAATAGTTTCGTAAGTTTTTATAGCCTCCATTGCTACCAAAGTTGAGACGGCGTTACCTCTGGTTCTAAATGGCTAATTTCATCTTCGACTTCGTCTTCGTCTTCCTGATCGCTATGAATTTCTTTTTGTTTTTGTCCCATCTCCAGAATCTATGAATCCGCAAACCATTTCGTCACACGCTACATAATCTTCAAAGGTTATCTCTGCTGGCACATTGAAAACAGAGACAACCTCTTGCCACAAATCTTCAGGAGTTCGATTGCCGTCAATATTGCCTGTAAGTGACTATTCAATACTTCTAACAATTTTAGAGACGACGGAGGCTCGGGCTCCATGGTTTGACAAACCTTTTCTTCGATTACTATATCTGTGAGGCTCTTGCTCTGAGGTTTATACCCTGTGTAGGGCTTAGGATTAGGATCATTCCGAACCCTGTTCAACTCCGCTTTACCACGATCTATGCCCTCTGAGGCAACGCCCAGAGAAGTCTCTTTATCGTTTAATTGAGCCGTACCAATCGACCCCCGTGTAATAAAGCTCTCGCTGTATTATTTGGTGTGAGCATATTTGAACGCTGTAACAACTCCCCCGTATTAAGTGCATGATCGATTGCCTACTGCGCAAACTATTTGATCAGAATGTTCCTTAAATCCTAATTTGGCATCCAATTTCTGGCCTACACCCCCTCTCTGAATCGTGCGAATGCTTTTTGCTTACAACTGTGGTATGAGACTGCTCGTGCTTAAAATCCCCAATATCGCCAACTATTTCTTTGTCTCTACCACGGGCACTGTCAGTGGGACAGCTTCCCTTGAAACTTGCTGCCCATTTTTGAAAACGGAGCTATACGTTCTCCCTATCGGTGAAGATATGTGACTGGTCCACAAAAACTTTGGCCTTGTGCGACCTATTGAAATCGGTTACCTCACTAGCCTTTGTTTGCTCGAGCGCAGCCCCCGTATAGTGCATTGCCACTTCTAAATTATTTGGTGCCTTCTCCTCTAAAATGCTGCGAATTTTCGCTGGAAAGGCCTTAATATATAATTCGACTAATTGCGATCTTCGCGATCCAATAACTGTTCGGCAAGCTTTTTAAAGCACTGATTGAACCGAACAATGTTCTGTCTATAGAAAGTTGTTTGAGCCAGGATATTGAAAATAACCTGCTCGGTACTTGTTTCTTTCCGAGTCCCGACTATAATTGATTATTGCACTAGAAGCACGGGCATAAACAACGTCCAAGACAACGACACATGACTGAAATATACGGATCACCAATTAAGAGTCAATGAATATTTAAACCAGTTTAATTCGACGCGCTTCTTTAACAACCAAACTTCACGACGTGCTACCCACCAATTGCAAAAAAGGGGGAATAAAAATAAAATACATGTAGCTACAAAGCGCTGACCGTGCCCGTAAGTCTATTAATACAGGGATCGAGAAAGAAACCAGAAAAAACGCAAAAATATTTTTACTGTCAAACTACCGCACCTCGCTGCGCGAGCCAAATCAGGAAACTTTACTAATGTGACAAACCTACACGCCTCAAAGTTTATAATAAGAACTTTGAAACGCATGTAAAACGCCCAAAGGCTTAAATAAGCTTAACCGCCTACGATTAGCAGTCAAAAGCTACCAAAAAGGGGATTAAAAAAATAATTTTTTTTTAAACGCTTACTAGACGCCAATTATCCCAAATTGTCCGCGAAACGGATCTGTCTGCTACTAAAAAGGGGAGGAATAAAAATATGGCTACAAAGCTGTCACGTGTAAAACTATAGCGCAGTGGAAATCAGTGATTAAGTTAAGTAAGCAAAGACAGCAATTTTGTCATATTAAATTTATTCATGTTTAATTTAACAACTTAATTAAAGAACAATTAATAACGTCAATAATAGAACCTCTAAAAAGATTCTGGAGAGCATCCTCCAACACGAGGATTTGCTCTCTTCCAGAAGATTTTCTTCCTGCAGGGCATTTCGTTAATATTTAGTACAACTATAGCGGATATAACAAGAAGTGAATGAACCGTGCTCAGTGGCTTAACTAGTAAAGAATATAAAGAAATACATTCAGATACCGATGAGTTTTATCGGCGTCGTGAACGCTCAACGCGCATAACATTAAATAGGTACGAAGACCAAGTAAAACTTAAGTATTCCTGACATCGACTCTTATAGGGCCACATGTAGCGTTAACTAACGGTACACGCATCTCAAGAATGCAGCGACGCACTGCGTTAATAGGGAGGACAGCTGATGCTGATCCTGTAAAGAAAAGAAAACACTGAGTCTGAGAAAACGCCCAAGCTAATTGTATTCAATACAACGCAGTTGAGAGGACGCGGCGGAATTAATCTTAAAAGGAGAGAGATAGTTCAAGAAAATATGCACATGAGCCAGCTTACCTCCGAGAATAGTAGAAGGCACCCAAATCTTCAGAAATGAATGCATCCAAGCTTTACAGGGCTATCAAAGTCCATGGGTTTGTCTCCTGGTCCGAGACTTCGCCTTCACACGTTGATGAACATTGAAATGAGGGCCTGGCTAGGCCGGCGACAAAAACCAAGCTGTTGCCACTGGGAAGCTGCAGAGTAGCGTATAGTTGCCATAAGACACGTCGCCAGAACGTAGCCGCCAATGAAGACCACGTAGACGCTTCCTCCGTCGAGAGCTGAAAGTCCGTACACACTCCAACGTCGAACCCCGGACGAGATCTGCTTTCCCCGACGTTCGTTTGCCGGCCGGTCGAGCTTTGCTAATTCAGCTACTGAATGAGAAGAAACACAATTAGATACGCTGGCGCATACGGGCCGCGACGCATCTCCCGTCGTTCCAGAGCCCACGACTGTACGAGCTACGCAATTCTCCGTGCCGAGTTCATCGCCAAAGACACACGGTCCCAAAGGAAAAAGGCACTGAGCTCGAAAGAAAGCTCACTTGACGTGAAGTCTATATTTCAGCCATCTCCATTCGGAGCTCGTGCCTCACGTCTATCTCGGTCCGCTGACTCATGCACTCTCCTAGATTCTCGTCCACGCCCCCTCTTCCTCTCAAAACTCTCATTATCGCGCAAAACAACGTCGCTCCCGTCAACAGGCTTTTTGGTCCGCCATCTATTGCCGCTCTTAGGCATTATACGCTTATTTGAATTTATAACATCATTAACAGTATTATCACTGGCAATAGATGGCGCCTGTGGCCGCGCACTGGAAGCAGACACTCTACTTTGCTGGCAACTCCAATCGCGCTCAGCCCTGTTCGCAATACTTTGTGACAC
Source organism: Rhysida immarginata (assembly GCA_023313115.1). Taxonomy (NCBI): domain Eukaryota; kingdom Metazoa; phylum Arthropoda; class Chilopoda; order Scolopendromorpha; family Scolopendridae; genus Rhysida; species Rhysida immarginata. Next base: position 236,586 of record JAHWFO010107524.1, on the reverse strand, counting down.
GGAGTGGATGTCCAATAAGTGCTATGACGAGACAACCTCAACAAAGGTTTTGGCGTCCTTCGTCAAGTGCCCACAAGGCAGCATACGATGTTTGCCAGCCGAATGTGGAATCAGCCAGTCGTCGATCATACAAATCCGTCATGATCATCAATGGCATCTATTCAAGATTCAGATACTCCAGCACCTAGCAGATACACGTATGCAGTTGTGCACGTTGTGGGCCCTAGAGCAACATCGACAAGATTCCTCTTTTGTGGTTTGATGTTCAATTTCCTGGTCATTGGATTGGCCGCCGTGGTGCTGTGGAATGGTCACCCGGATCACCTGATCTCACACTACTTGACTTTTATCTGTGGGGTCAATTAACGCAATTCGTATAAGCAGAGAAAATCAGAAACATACACTATCTCCAGCAGCACACTGAAGGAGCATGTGCCAGCATTTCTGTGGAAATCCTTCTGCGAGTGCATGAGGATTGGATCAGAGCCTTCAAATGTGCCTTGACCAAGAGGGACACCATGTTAACACATTAAATGACTGTCATTTATGGAGAACAGTCCAGCCTGTAATTCCAAACAAAATGTGTTGTAACTCTTGAACCATAACTGCTACTTCAAATCTGTTTACAGGAATGAAATTGTCAGAGAATGGTGGTGTTATTTGATATATCACACGACCCCCTTTCCATTGAAAAAAAATTGACTTAGATTCAAGATGGTCGATTTCAAGATGGCAACCATGTTCGGTACATACCGTAAAAGATAGACCACCTCACCCATACATTACTGCAATATTCAGATTACCCAATTCCTGCAAGGTTTTCGAAAAAACAGGGTGTACTGCGACATTTGACTCATCGTGTAGTGTTAATTTTTGCATAAATAAATAATTTATCCTAACTTTTTCACACAGCGTTTTTCTATTTTTGTTAAAAGAGCTGGAGATCAGTGCTTTTGTTTTGGAACTTAGTTTTTCTGTAAATGATGTTAAAATTTACTAAAGCAAAATGAAAAAGACTTTATTAAACCGTGGATATTTACTGCACAAAAGTCTTGACTGACCTCCTCTTTTCTATTGCCCAGTGTAATGTGTAAATACTAATGTATAGTAGAGTGGGCACACTGGAATTAGTAACACATTGATATAAGGTGTAATTAAGGTCAAAATATTTATTAAAGTAATAAATAGGAATTGAATGAAATAAAAGCTTAAATCTCTAAATAGCTTACTTAGCTGAAATAATATCTATAAGCAAAAAATCAACTATATAGAAACCAACTCGGTCATCATACAATATAATGCAAAAATTCAGAAACAACAACGGTGATTCAGTAAACAATAACACAGATCCGTTCACGGACTGAAGGAACTCACTTCCTTAAAATAGCACCAACAATAACGCAGAGATCAACACAATTTCAGCACTACACATAAAAGCACTAGGAGACTGCTACGTAAACACTTCACCACATTAATTAACTTGGAGAATCAATCTCTGACCCTCTCACATGAGTAGCACAAAAACTTGACAAAGACGTGATATGCTCTTACACATATACAACAACTTCGATAATAAAGTCACGGTCGATCATGGAAAGTCACAGTTGGGTAGATTAACTCGCTGATAGAGCAGTCTCTATAAATGTCTAGGTCGAATACACTGTAATTGAAAGGGAAAGATTCGTTAACGCAAGTCGGCAATTAATCTGCGAGAATATCCGTCTCCAATAGAATCGGTTGCAGAAAGAATGGTTATTTGGCTTTAATTTAGAAAGGGCAAAGTTAGTCAATAAATCATTTAACGACGTGGCTTACAAACGAGGACTAAGCCCGTATCTAGAAATGCCGCTTTAGCTATTCTAGCATTTTAATGTATTTGTAACTGTGTGCTTACTAGAAAGTCAATTCTAGATTCTACTGTCCAATGAGGAGGCTCAGGAATCGTGGAACGTTTACACGGAGGCTGACTCACGGAGCTCTCTTCACCACATAGACACTTAGCCGGTGTCATAGTAGCGAGGTTTTCTCCGTTGCTCTTTCACCAAAATACTGAGCTCGTAGTCCGTGGAAGGCTCGCGGGGATGACAGGCATATTCTCCTTTGGCTCACTTAGAATTGCCAGCAGCCAGCCCTTTTCTTGCATTAGGCCATTGGATGTGGTATTTCTCCCTCTCTGTCGTTTGCGTCCTCCGTCTGCGACTCCACCATTATGAATCTCTAGATCTCTCTTTCTTTCGTCATCTCTACGAAATTCCCGCTCTTGTCTTCTATTGGCCTCCTGCATTTAACATTGTTGACGACGAACATTTCGTCGCTTACTCTTCCAAACCAATGCATAGAAATATCGTGTGTGGAAAAAATCAAGGTTCTGCCACATCTAGCATACAGCCCCGAGCTGGCATCTTCCGACTACCATCTCTTCCGGTCCATAGCGCACTTTCTGCGTGGACGGCACTTCGCCAATGTCAGTGAGGTTGAAGACGCCGTGGTGACTGTTTCGCCCAGAAACCGGAAGAGTGGTTTCGCGAGGGCATCCGTCAACTGGCTGATCGTCGGATGAACACCATCGGGCATGATGGACTCTACTTTGAAGATTAGGTTGGTTGGTTGGTTGGTTTTTGGCGTCGATTACTAAAGTCATTTTGCGCCTTTTACATAAGTTATATCTGTACGCAGCCCCGGACAAACACAAACATCCATGCCCACGGCGGGATTCGAACCCACGACCAGGTGGACTCGAGAACTAGAAAGCCTACGCCCCAGCCCTCTCGGCTACCTGGCCGGCCTTTGAAGATTAGCAATGAATGGTTCCTGTCTGGTGCCCATTTAAAAGTTTGCGCGGTGATCGGCCACTACTTTTGATTCAACCTCTGTAGTTGATGCCCAAAATTAATAGTGAGCTATGTAATGCATTCAGTAGTTGGTTTATCAATTATTTATTTAAAATTTTATAGAATACATTAATTTCGGCAGTATTATGTCAATAATTCTGGCTGCATTGAAACTGAAAACAAGATTAAACAGAGTATAAAAAACCGACTTTAATGAAACTTTCACTATCGCCTAGCTATATCAGTCCATATCTTGAAAACTACTGAACCGATTTTGATGAAACTTGGATTTATCCCTAAATTGAAAGAAACTTAATCCAATATAAAAGAATTATGGCAATTCCATTTCTAGTTTCTGAGAAATACGTGGAGAAACATACATACATACACACATAAATGAAATTTGGCATACTTGTTTAGAAGTCCACATAGACTAACATATATGAATATTGTGCAATCCCAACAATATTACATACAAACGCATCGAATTGATGACCTCCTTTTTTTTGAAGTCGGTTAATGAAACTAAAATTTCTAAACGATGGGTCTACGCTACGGATACTACACGTAGCGGATAATTTATTGCCGACGCACGTTTCGGTGTTACACCATTTTCAAGGCTCGCATAATAGTAAAACCGGAAAAATTAATTTTGTTACTATTATGCGAGCCTTGAAAATGGTATAACACCGAAACGTGCATCGGCAATAAAGTTAATAGTATCCGTATCGTATTATACCCATCCTTTATTTCATAATCACAACGATACTAGACGATGGGAACCATGAATAAAAATTTTTAGCTCACGATAGGGCGGTGCTGTAAGCGTTTTTAGTCCGATTATATATGAAGTGCTATTTTTCAAAGGAGTTCCCGCCCTATCGGGAGCTAGAAACTTTAGCTTCATTTTTAAGTGAGTTGGATGACCATCTACTATCTAAAGCCCATGGCCTTGCTCGTGTTCCCAGTCCCAGAATGCATCGCGGCCAAGCTAGCTCGACATCTCGATCGAGTTTAAATTACTAGCCCCAGTCAATCCAGTTTGAGAAGTTTCAATCTAGCTTAAGTTGGTCTAGATGCGTTCGCACCGCACATTTCAAACCCGATTGAGAAGTTGAGCTAAATTGAAATGTGTAGTGCGATTATCTAAGTATAACTAAAACCTGAGCTAGTTACTAAATCACTACTGAAATTTAATAATTTAGTTCATACTATTTATCAAAGTACCGTCCTAATAATGCTAATTCGAAATTGCATTAATTTAATGTAATCTAATTTATTGTATTCATTGAATAATTTATTAAAGTCTTGCTATATTCAGAAGTCAAATTTTTAATTTTTCACTGAACGTGCCCCATGTTCGATAGAGCCGGTAATCATTCATCGCTGCCGCTATCCTCTCGTAGACCGACTTGTTTCTTTTTGTTCTTCTTAAGTTGTCTATATTTTTCTGCCCCAAACGATTTTGGATGGACGTTTGGCATCGTCACTCCACGTTTTTCTTTTTTTTTTTTATCGTCGCTCCACGTTTCATATCACTCCATGTTTTTCTCGTATTTTAGTCCCAGAAATGCGGCCAAGCTAGCTCGACGTCTCGATCCAATTCTAGGAGTTTCAATCTAGCTTAAGTTGAGCTAGATGCGTTCGCATTGCACATTTTAAACCCGATTGAGAAGTGGAGCTAGATTGATATGTGTAGTGCGAATGGGATATAAGCAACAAATAGTAAAACAGCCGGTATACCAAACAGCCAATTGTCCTGTTGCAGATGAGGATTGTGGGTGATCCGCTCATCGGATTTTGGTGAATTTTATTTTGTTTTGTTTGGAATTTGCTGTTGAACAAATGTGCAATTGGAATTTTTTGTGTATCTCTGACGGTTTTCGAGATAGAATTTGAATGTGTCCCAATTTGCATATTTGAGATGATGAAAGGTGCTCCACCAGATAGAGCACCCTCAAGTTCCTATTCATTCCATATATTGGAATTTGCGTAACTACATTGCTATCCAAGATAGGAACGAAGGAACACAAAGCTCTGAGGAAAAACATTTCTTCTGAGTTGCTGCAATGTTTTGAAGATAAGGGGAAGCCTTCTTGTACCGGATTGTGACAGCTGATGAAACCTGTGTGCACCATTTTGAGCCCGAAACAAAACGACAATTGACAGTCATTTCTGAGGTCTACGCCAGCCATCTTGAAACTCTGCCCTTGTGCTTTGTTGATAGTCATGGCGTGACATACATTTACAGGGAACTGTAAACGTTTACACTGGAAATGATAGCCCGACGGATTAAGAGGAATACGGGGAATAAAAACAATTTCTCCTTGTCCTACGCCTGTAAATATTGTAGCTTCTATAACATGCTTCTGCAAAGTCTTGACCTGTAACCTTGTACCATTACAAAGTCTAGGACGGTTTAGGTTGCGGAGGAGCATTATTAGAGCACCAACTTTAAGGAAGAGGACGTGAGGTGGTATTCCAGGTGGATCCAGAGTGTGAAGAAATTCGACTGGGTAATGAACAGCATCTTCCGTCTCAACAACTGAATCCACTGATTCATATCTCGCCATTTTTGAAGGCAGTTATTCCAACAACGAAAGGTTAATACTGCTTGCAGAATCATTTGTTGGAATCAGGATTGCTCTCTCCTGCAGCCATGTTGGACTCTTGCACTCATTATCAATTAAGCCCGGGTAAATCTTGTCGAGTAGTGACTTCAAATCATGAACTAAATGACAGAGGTTTTGTGGAATTATGCATTTTCCGTCATTCTCCTCCAACAGTTTGCCGTCTCCTATCTGTAAGATTAAGGTAGAAAACTCGTCTTCTTTCAAATCGCCTTTCAAGTGAATCCTCATGTTAGACCTCAATTACTGGACTTTAATTTTTGGCCATAAATAGAATGACTTTAGGCACGCTTTCACTTCATCAGCGAGCGTTCCTCGTGTTATTACAGGTAGGGTTTACCTGAAGTCTCCATTCAGCAGAACTGTTACTCCCCCCATCAAGCGGTTGCAGTTCCTGATGTCCTGGAGTGTCCTGTCCAGAGCCTCTATACCTCCTTTGTGGGCCATGGTACACTCGTCCCAAACTATTAACTGTGTTTCTTTGAGTACGTGTGCAAGATTGCTCTGCCTTGATATGTTACACATTAGTGATTCACAGTGGCTCAGATTAAGAGGTACCTTGAATGCAGAGTGAGCAGTTTTCCCGCCTTTAAGCAACGTTGCAGCGATGCCAGAGGAAGCAACTGCAATGGCAATCTTTCCCTCACTTCTTACTTTCGCCAGCAACAAATTAATCAAAAATGTTTTTCCTGTACCAGCAGGAGCATCTAGGAAAAAGAGACGCCCAGATTCTGAAGTAATGTAACTCGTGATATCATAGTAAACATTATTTTGTTCTTAATTCAGCTTTGGAGCATTTACGGAAACTTGTTCAGATAGCTGAGCTACATCGTAAGAGAATTCCCTCAGGCGTTCACGTTTGTTTGTTATCGACACTTGTTCGCATAATGGCGTAGGAAGGTCATATTGTTCGATGAGGTTGCCAGGCATTGAATACACTAGATCTTCAAGTAGAATCAAGCACTTGTTATACACTATGTTCATGACGTCCCCACATCTCCACACTCTCTTTCTACTGACTGCTTCACGATCTTTTTTCCATATATCCGTAGGACTGCTAACTTGTCAAAACACCAGCATGATGGCGAACAGCTCGCGGACCGTGTGAGAAGAATCTGAGAGCGAAGCTTCCTCTAGTGTGCGATCCCAATGAGCGTCTTCCTCGAGTAAACCAAGCGCTAAACATGCAGATTGAAAAGTAGGGTGAACGACTCCATCTACATTTTTAAGGTAAATAAATGAAGTAGGACCTTTAACTTCATGCAAAAGGAGGCGTAAAAAGCAGCACTCAGAGTTACCAGGGTGAACAGTTTATACTCGGCCCAGAACCTGATCTTTATTCACTCCTGGATAACCTGGCACAGGTTTCCCTTGCTTTCTTCTACAAAATGCGTTGTTTTTCCAAACAAAATATGAAGGAATTTCAGAGCACAGGAGAGTTCTTGCACAAGTACCTACTTTACATAGATCGAAGAAGCCTAAGAGTGTGGTTTTTTGAGGATTGCTTATCCTTTCAACAACATTTTCTTCGGTAAAGTACACTCTTTGGCCATTTTCGAGATCAACAGCTAGATGTATAACTGGGGGGAACCGATCATGTATGGGAAAGCAAAACATTCGCCTTCAGAAGTACTGATGTAGCGCCCTGTCTCGTACTTTGTCACCTCGTCCAGTTCGTTTTCAACGGTGAAAGCTGCCTGGTCAGATCCTTTGTTGACATACTTACATATATACTTTATGGATTTAACCGAGTTGCAGTATTCAACGTTGATATGAGCAGAAAAAGTGCGAGTCAGAACAGCGTTGTATGGTACCACCCATCGATTATCAAGTTCTAATCCGTTGATTTCAACAGTAAATCCACCGTTGAAGGAGAACGCCTGCGGTATTGAGGGTTTCCATCATTCCCAGTCTGCGTATCACTTAAAAAGGATCTGGGATATTTCTTCCTACAGGATCTGTTCACCATGCAGGGCGAGTTTCTGTTGATAGATCCACATGGGCCGTGGATCATGGTGGATTTGACAATCTCATGGAGAATCGGGTCAATTTTCGGGTCAGGTATTTTTGCACTAATTGCCTTGCCAATTATGTCTGATTTCATCTTTTCCTCCAGCCATAGGAGAATGTGAACGTGGAGAAGTCCTCTCTTTTGCCATTCTATGGAAAACATGTGACACCTACTTGGCCCAAAGATAGACCCTTTGGTGAGGATCTTCATCAGCTGCTTCACCTTCAAGTAGAAATCCGGGCTACTAAGTCGTGCCGAAAGTGAGACTTTTGACCTTCTTTTAAGTAGATCACATATTTTTTGCCATTTCGGTTTGCGCGTGAACGTTATAAAAAGATCTGGACATCCAAAATGGCGGACATAGGTCATGGCGTCTTGGGTACGCTCATGCATATAGCGTGGTCCCCCAGTGAAGGTTGATGGCAGCACTACCATCTTACCCAAATCTGAAAGCTGACCATCACCTTTTCTCATAGCGTCCATCAAGTGAATGTAGTCTTCACTTCTTAATTTGTTTTGGTTGTTTCGAATAAAATTCAATCTTTCAGTTTCTATTTTTGCGTACATGTCTACTAAAAACTGCTTGAGAAGATTACGGAACAAAAGTATATATGGCTGTTCGTCGTCTCGCTCCATCAGCCTGTAGCTATAAAAATCAGATGCAGACACGGTTTTTATTAGTGGTACGTTGGTGTTTGGGTCGCGCTGAGAGATGTTGCTACAGTACCCATCTTCTCCACGGCAGAACATGAGAGAATACTGGAAGGAATCATAGGCTCGATGGATCTCACTAATCCGCAACAGTTTGTTGACCCTGCTGTGAAGAACGATATCTCGCTTTTCAAACACTTGACCAACAATCAAAACAAAAACTTCGTTAGAGGTGGGAGCATTGAAGCGTCCTCTATGAGCATGCGAAGGCTTTTTGTCGGCACTAATTACTATTTTAAAATCTTGAAGATCTTTGGGAACAGACTCAACAGCAGCTTTAAAATCCTTGATATACCTGTTGTTGTCATGAAGGAGCCTCTAAAGTTGATCTACTAATTCTGGCTTGACTTCTGGGAAATAACCACAGCGGATGTCTCTCTCGTGATTGTTATTACCAACAAAGTATATCTGGAGGAATGAAGGCTGCTGTTGAGGTCCTCGCATTCAGCTCTCTATTCTTTGGTAGACCTGTCCTTGAACCTTATAAGTTGACATAAAATTTCCCTCTTTTATTTCTTTTGCACCAAAAGATGTCATTTGGAAGCTACTGTTATACTTTCTAATATTATTGATGAAATGAGGATGCTTGTGAGTAATGAGGATGTGCAAGGGTTCAGGATATTCTTGAATAGGAGGCAGTTGAACTTTTCCGTTACTGCAGCACATGCCAGGGGTCTCATCTTTCCATTTTAAAGCGTGACACATATTGCAGGTTGTGCGAGGTCCAACATCAACTGTTTTGTCTTTTGCATATTTAATTTGTGGGTCATAGTTGTAACCTGATAGTTTCTTCACTGTCCACGGCAGCAAGTTCACCTGTGAACGTTTGTCATTGTATTTTGTTACAGCTACGCGATTAACTTGAGGATTCTTTTCTGAGTACTTTTTTACAGCCTTTCTGTTGATGTCAGGATGGGATTCGTTATACTTTTCTACTGCTCCTCTATTAACTTCAGGATGGGTTTCGTTATACTTTTGAACTGCCCCTCTATGAACTTCAGGATGGCTGTCAGTGTACATTTTTACCGCACGCCTATTGACCTCAGGACGTGATTGATTATATTTTGCAACAGATTCTCTTACTTGTTTTCTTCTAATTGAATCGGTGAATCTTTTCCTTCGTTTTTTAACTTTGGAATTTTTACTTGAAGGCAAGGCAGTTGATTCATCTGAACTGGGAACAACGGAAATTTGGTCAAGTTCAAGAAGGCTTGGTTTCACTGAGCCAGGTTCAGGAAAGCCAAGGTTGGACGGACCAGGTTCAGAAATGTCAAGCTTGCCCGAGTCATATTCAGAAAAACCAGGTTGTGACCGGAAAACTGAGGTGAAATTGTTTGAGGTAGAGGCTACATCATCTTCAAAAGGTATTATGGTGTTAATGGGTTGGTCGTAAGGAATAAGAACATCGAAGTGCCCTTCCATGCAATCACCAGAGAACGTAAGTCTTTTTATTCCATGCCCGCGGCGGGATTCGAACCCATGACCAGCTGGACTCGAGAACTAGAAAGCGTGCGCCCTAGCCCTCTCGGCCACTTGGCCGACAGGCGGACGTGGAATTACGATTGAATAAAGTGAGCTCCAAATTTTCCTAGGCATTTCTACATGTGAGAGTGTGATTTTTTTTGTGAACTTAAAAGTGACATGTTTTGAGCGACTTTGTTTTGTGCCTGTAAGTTGTGCTAACCACCTCCCCCCGAACTCTGTGACTTATTTTTATTTTTTCTTCAATTGTAACCATAGTGTACATGGTTATGGTTGTGGCAGATGAGCCCTACCCCGTCTGAGATTTATGAAGGGATTGTGTGCCAAGACTGTCATATCCCCTGTATCAGCTTCTGAAGATCCTGCCGTTATGGTCCAAAAAACACTATTCAATAGAATCGAGAATGCTTTGCAGGCAATGAAATATTGCTGAGCGCATCATCAACCAACCACGCTGCCCATGGCTATCTTATTGTCCTTGTCAGAGGAATATCGCCACTTCTCTCAGAGAAGTATATCCACAATTTCATGTCGGAGTTTGGGGATGTGCTCGCCATTTACCGTCCTGCTGACATTCCCTGTCTTCAGAATGGAGACATTCTCTTCGACATGAGGTTGGAATGGGACATTCTGGATTCCCTTATATTGCATGGAGAACATGTCTTCTTGTCATATACGGGAATGATTCGGTGCTGCTGGTACTGTAAAATGTCCTAGCACGTCAAGTGAAATGCGAAACTTGTTCTCGAATTGTGTGCAAATACCACCATTTTCCTGAGAGGGCTTTCGACCCCCAGCAGCAGCTACATCAGTGATTGCCAGCTCAGCAGCCACCAGTGATCATACCGCCACCTCTGTCTTCAGTGCCACATCTCCATCTCCACCTCTAGAGTTGCGGGATGACGTGCACCTCTACGTCTACCTCGGGAGTCAAGGGTTGATGCACCATCACCGCCTCCAAAGTTTCTGAGGTCATCCCTCCTCCCACCCATCATGTGACATCATGATGGCCGAGGATGGGAATTCTGCAGAAGGCGACATGGATGCATCTTTGCTCCGAGACGGCGTTATCAAGGGAGAATTTTCCACCTCTTTCTTCGCCATCGCATTTGTCATCGCAGTCATTGAGGGTCATCAATCCTCCTCCTCTGAAATCAGTGTCATCTTCACATCCAGCAGCTGGCAAAATTAATTCCTCTGCCGCATCTACTCAGAAGAATGGGCTTACATCTGCCAAAAGCCCTCTCAGGAAAAAAAACCCAGACGCCATTGTAGCAGAAAGGATGGGAAGGCATCATCATCTGAATGAGATAGCAGTGCAAGCCACCATCGTAGCTGTTCCTTTGGTCATACACGTTCACCGTTCCAAAGGACTTCAGAGCCTCCTTCTGTAGCCACGAGGCTCCAGTCTCCGTTGTATCAGGTCAGCCTAGGCCATCTTAAATTCTCAGAATCAAGGCCCTTTCCCTGAACATTCGATCCCTTGGTTCCACCTTTAAGCAGTCGGTCTTGTCGAAGTTTATCACTCTGTATGTGCCGGACATTGTTAAACTCCAAGAGGTAAAACTAGCCTCTACACAATAGTGCTACTACCTTCCTGGACTCCCCAGTCGCTACCCCCCAGGGAAAATTTTACATAAGCGCTTCTTCTCTGCATGGTCAGCGGGTGCTACAATCATCCTGAGCCCATTTATTCAGGCGACAAACTTTATGTGTGGCTGTGAGAACAGAGTGATTTCTTTGGACATGTCAGCATCTGGTGCCTACTTCTGACTGATGAATGTGTATGGCCCTTGTGCTTCAGCAGAATAACTGTCATTATTCGGTGACATTGACAGTTATCTTTGTTCATCCCTTCCTATAGTGATTGCTGGAGACTTTAACTGCCATCCGGATAATACAGTAATAACTTTTCATCTGGTTATGTGCATCGCTTGTGCCAGCAAATTGCATTATGGTGGGTCCACCTACCATCATGGTCCTACTGTGTCAGCCAGATTAGACCTTTTTCTGATCGTTAATGCATTTGCTGGCTCACCTGGTTCAATGGAAGTCATGTCATGTTCATTCTCCGAACACAGTGCCAACATATGGTAATAAAACCATCCATTTCCAGCATCAGCTACAGCTTCTGCTGCCCACTTCAAATGGTTTATGAATGTTTCTCTACTCGACGACAAGGTGTATAAGGGATCGTTCATTCAGTTTGTGAAACGCCATTTTCACAATCTGCCTCCTATTTTTGTTTTGTGCTAGTGTATAAACTACGAATCCAACGTTTCTTTAGAAATATTGGGATGGACGCTGCCAGACGCCGCTGTCGTGATCTTCTCATGGTGCAAGAGATCTTATGACTCCTTCACAATTCCACCCCTAAGGAGGAGTTTGCCGCCGATATCCGACAGATGAAGAGTGAAATCAATGCTCTAATAATCTGCAAAGCAGCCGGCGCAGCGCTCAGAGCAAAACTCACATGGGCTGCTGGCACGGGCTTATGTCATCGGCAGCATTTGCAGAGGAGAAATGCCGAGCTAATGTCAAGCGATGTCACCACTTAATGTTGGAGAGTGGGGAAGTCGATTCTGATGCTGAGATCTGATCAGCTTTCCACTCCCACTTTTCATCATTCTTCAACCATCCAATCTCTCCTTAAGATGCCACAAAAAGTTTGATACAGACAATACGATCATTTTCTGTGGATTCTGACGCCTCTATTACCCATTCTTTCACCGAAGATGCGGTCAAGACATTTCTATCAGCAAATAGTCGTCTACAGTCTAGCCCAGGCTCGGATGGTTTTCTGTATTCATTTTACATCATGGAAAATTCTTGGGCATTTACTGGTGCAAGTGCTCAAATCCATCATCCGCCATCATGCCAGACTTCACCATGAAGATCATCTCTCTCCCTAATGTTCCAGTTCCCGAGCGAGTGATCTAGTTGATGCCGATAACCCTCCTCAAAACGGATTATAAAGTATTCATTGATGAATTATTAGAAACTGGGCATTCCTGCTCCATTCCATCTCACAAGACGTCTGACAACATAATAACTACCTGGTGTGTTATGAAGGAGGTATGTTCGGCAAGAGACTCTTGCTGTATTGAGCCTTGACCAGGAAAAGGCTTTTGACAAAGTGAATCACGTCTTTCTCTTTGAAGTGTTTCATCATCTTCATCTTCGGCCTTTTGCTTCGATTACTTTTGCACTGTATGCTTCGGCCACATCATGTGTCGCGATTAATGGTTCCATATCGTCCACCTTGGAACTTTTAAAAGGTGTCAAGCAGGGGAACTCTCTATCCCCCACCTGTACATTTTACATTTAGGAACCGTTACTGCGGTATCTGAATCGCCACCCAACTGTTTGGGGGTATGATTTGCCAGCAGCGTCGATTAACATTAGGACACTAGCATATACAGACGACGCATTGCTTTTTACGTCTGATTCATATTTCCTGAGCATCTATATAGAAACCTTTGACCACTTTAGAGCTTCGACAGGGGGTTCCTCAATATCGTCAAGTCTAAAGGTGAGAAGAGTGAGTTCACTATGGATAAAAACATGGTGAAAAGAAACCAAATCTTTGTGGACTAAAGGTTTTGCTTTCTCTTCATCATATCATTATCTACAGTGAACTCACTCTACTCATCATTTGCTACTCCAGCTTTATCATCACGGGACTTTAACAGGTTTGTTTCTTTAAATCTCAAATTAATCTTTGTGGAGAAGAGGTTTTGGTTTCTTTTCAAGTCCAAAGATATTGCAATTAGGAATTGGACTGTTGGCTTTCTTAAATCGTTCCCAATAATAGGGAGTGGCCAAGTGACAGTGTTAGGTTCTGTGTTTTTTTTTCTACCGAATATGGATTCTTGTCACTGGTAGCAAGTGATCGCAAAATGTATTACCCGCCTTGACAGGAACTTTCATTTTCTACTTCGATGCTTGTTAAGGTGCGGTTTGTAAATATTTACATTTTATCATTTTTGACATCCTGTTCACCTTATCTTCAAAGAGTGCACAATGCAATAACAAGCGTCACAAACTCCAGGCAGAATTTATTTTCACCCCCTTTCCGAAATCTTGATATCCGGCGTTAACTCATTGCAGCTAGACTTGATGGGATGATTCGAGCCTTTCTCCTTCCTCCACCTTTCTCGGCAAACTTTGGGTTTGTGTATCTGCGCTTTTTTTTAAGATGAATAGGCTACCATTACCTACTTCATTGCAAGTGACTATCAACATACGACACACGACACCAGGACTTATATAAACAGTTTCAACAGAATTTGGTGACAATTCACCTACTCTACGTCAATTAAATCCACAAGATTGGGGCCATCTACGTCTTTCATGATTCCTACAGCAATCTGCCAGGGTGTGACCACTGACATCTTTCGTTTGCAGCCCGACTATCTGTGGATAACCATTTTAAAGGCAATTAAAGACTTTGAAAGGATCGTTTTCAACTATCAATGGTGGCTGCTGCACCCACGGATTCTATAAGCTCCAAAATCTCCATCAATGGAGAGTAGTCGGATCTGCTGTATGCCTCTGCTGTGGCGTAGTTAGGACTACTGGGTCCCACCAATGATCGAAATTCGATCACATTTCTGAGAAAAAAATATACGTGTTATTGTTGTAGCTTCAATCTTGCTTATTAATAAAGTTTGAAGTATGAAAAACAGACATCACAATAAATATTCAAAATGCTTAGCATGATATTTCTGACACTTCAAATTCATTTCACCGCAATGATAACTTTGAAAATTTCTGGGAATAATATTTAAAACGCATCTAACGGTAGCTTTTAATATATCTATCGAATTATTATGTAAACATAATATTTATATTTACGTTAAATTGTCCTTCCTTATCTTAGCGTCTCTCCCCCCCATCTCGCTATGGAAAATTTAGGTATGTTTCGCACCAAAAATCGATAACTTTTTTTGTTACTAAAGAAAGAGTGTTAAAATTTTGCACAAACATAAAGTACTATATGACGCTTCTAATGAATTGTTTTTATTAGAATTTTTCGTAATGCAAAATTTTTAAAAAATACTAAAAAATCAAAAACTTCAAAATTGAAATTTTTCTATTTTTAACTAAAAATATTACTTTCAAAGTACATGAAAATACCTTCAAATAGCTTAGTAAACGACGAAAAATACATAAAATGCTTACCATCTAATTATAGAAATATTTTGAATAGTTGGTTAATAACAATTTTTAAGTAGTTTTTTCTATAGGTACATTATAGGACCTTCAGGGCTGAAATCAGTTCGTTGACTTTCAAAAGCTGCAGAATATCTTCACCAAGTAACTTCCACCCCCACAATTCCGACCCCAAACTTCATAGTAATGTTGATCTTGTTTAGAGTAATCTGCATAGCGATTTTCACTCCTTTATATGCATAAATACGCGTAGACCTTTTGGTCCCCTCTAATTTCCGCCCCCGAAACTCCGACCCCAGTGGGCCAATCAAAACCAAACTAAATAGTGAAGGTGCACATGCGCATGGTAAGCTACATTTCGAATTGCAACCTTATACCTGAAAAAATGCGGAAATTATAAAGGGAACGGACGGACAGACAGACGGACATTGTGAAAACAAGAATGTTTTTCTTCCGCTACTTAATAATCAAAATATAAAACCGCCAGGAATGGCGATTTTCCGTTTTCTAACTTTTATCACGTTTTTCCGTATAACTTCAGATACCGCACATTTCCGCAGCTAATTTTTATAAATGTTTTTAAAGAATACCTAGGCTACAAGTCAATATTAAACGTAAACCGTGGGGAAGCGTGGATGACTGCCAAAAGTCTCGATGAACTTGAAGAATATTTTTTTCCTCTTATTTTATTGTGTAGTTAATTACTCTTAAACTAAACCATAAAATTAAAAACGTAAAGTTGTGCTAAAATCTTCATAAAATGAGCTTTTCAGAAATGTATAATACTTTATAACTATTCATACAAAGTTTTAAAGGAAATTAACTTTTACAGCGATGAAGCGAACAGGTTTGAATTGGACATCCACAAAAATAATAAACATAGGGCTTCAAACGTTTTCTTTTTACATAAAATTATGTGAAATTCTGTGTTATAGTAAAGATTAAGAAAAAAGAAAAAACACTCTTTTTTCTGTTGTGGTCAAAGAGTGTTTTTTCTTTTTTCTTAATATTGTAATCCACATTTTTCCCTTTATTATTTTTTCTGGTATTTTGCCTTTATTTCACTTTGTTTTAATATTGTGCCAATTCCCGGAAAAAGTTTGTTTAATAGTAAAGATTGACTATTAAATATAAATAAATAAAATTTAAAAATAATGTCAGTAGCGACATTAGTAAAAACAATTTATAATATGCTGTTGTTCTACTATTTTCACATCACCTGCCTTAGAAAACCGTATAACAAATATGTGCAGGAACTTACTGAAGATACTCCGCACCTTTTGAGAAATCACAGCGGTGGATTGGTCGAGCAAACAATAACTTGGAACTTGCAAAGTGGCCACCGCGGAGCCCCGACCTCACCGCGGAGCAGTGATTTTTTTTATGGGGGTGTGTAAAGGACAAGGTCTTCACCCTACCCCTTCCCCGTGACCTAGACGAGCTGACAGAACGCATTACGGTAGCGATACGTGGGATTGATGGAGACATGTTAATGCGGGTTTGGGACGAATTCGACTACAGGGGGCATATTGAACATCTTTAACTGTGTCACAATAAACTTCAAGAGTTTTTCTTTATGAATCCGTATGTGGTGTGTCTATATTCTGAATAGCTTTGATGTAATAAATTTTTAAAAGTGTGAAGTTCTTTTGTAATCACCCTGTATATTCATTCATGGCACGTTGTTGTAAAATTTAACACTACAATTTCAAAAATGACGCACAAGCAATGTTTTTCAAATGGAAATCAACAATAAAAAATGTTTTCAAATGAACATGAACAATTAAAATGCTTTCAAATGAACATCAACAATGATTTGAATTAATTTAATATTTAAAAAAACCAACAACAACAAATGTTATGCTACATGTGTTAACAAATATGGCGCACAATCTGTTCTCTAACGCTACCTTTTTTTAACGCTTTTACCTGTGTTACTGTGAACAAAAATGCAAACAAAATATATTGTGCACATCTACAGCACAGGACCTCTCCAACCATATACGTTTCATGCATATTCGTCCACGTTAACACAGGTAAATGTGTATGACAAAAATGCGTTCCCGTATTTATATATAGATTAAGAGTCGTCCTCTTGGGCGTTTAAGGTCTCGAAGTACCAATCCAGAATGACTGTGGTCCGACAATTGGATGACCAATCTTGCAATTCTGTCGGAGGCACTATCAAGCTCAATGATTTCAAATTTTAGAATAACGCTTTTGAAGGACTCGTTCGCACAAGCAATCTGGGAGGTCTTAAACAGCATTATGGTCTGATAGGATTTTCGTACTATTCACCGATGGACTTCTCCACTGCTGCTCCTTTGAAGATGGACCTAGCCATTCCCATTGCCTTCCTAAATAAAGAACTGTTGTCTGCAGGAAAGTGACTGCCCATCTCAAGCCCTTTCTTCTGAAATGTCATGTCATCGGCTAATTTCTTATATGTTCAAAAGGCGTTATTGGTCATTTCAACCCCATTGTGTGGTTATCAGAGGGGACCATAGTTTCTATATTTTCCATCTTACATTTTCTATGGACTTCTGAGGTGGGTGAAAGAGCCTCACATCGAGGCGTTTAGATAAGTGTACACTCTTTATAGCGCACCTAGGCGTCTGAATTCGATATTTTGAGGCATCTGCTGAGACAACACCATCAGCCTCAGTTCCAACAGCTTCGAAGTCGAGTGCTCCAAATCTTCCTAACGTTCTGATGACCAGCAATTTCCAGGATGAGAGAAGGCCGACCGGCTAGATGTAAAATTTCGTTCTAGAATTTCCCGCTCCTCTAGGAAAACTGGTACCATTAAACTCGTGGAATCGAAGGAAACGTTACCTCGCGTATGCCAAAGTTAGAGGAGAATTTGCAAGCACGATTGGAGAAAAGTAGCGGCAGTTGCTTGAAAAGTAGCGGCAGTTGCTTACTACGGCATTCCGATGGCCAGCAATTTCCAAGACGAGAGAAGGCGGACCATCCGGAGGTAAAATTCCATTCAAGAATTTTTAAATCCTCTAGGGAAACCGGGTCTGCACAGTGGAAACTCGGAAGTGCTTCATCGAGGAAGCCAAAGCTGGAAAGAAACAGATGTAGAATCAGAAGCTCGCACAGGTCTGCAAAGGATAATGCTAATTATGTTGAATCAAATTATCCAAATGCCTCCATTTCTTGCGCTGAGAAAACGTAGCGAAAAGAAGTATTTCTTGACGGACTTTTTAAGTTACATTGATGTGTCACGGAGGTTGAATTCTGGGGACGTGCCAGTTAAGGAATTTTTGGACATTAAGAGCGTGCCTGGCTCTTCATCAAACCACAAGGTAACAATGCATTTGCAGAGGGTTTCTATGACCAAAGCAAAAACATCGGGAATCCCGCAAAGACAGAAGTTCCCTGCCCAGGACGTTTATATCGTGGGGAAGAAGCAGCTGTGGATGCTCAGCACCAGGAATCATTGTGACTTCCTGGCACGCGCTTTAGCAAAGTAGGCACGTATGGCATTAGTGTTTCATGCATAGCGCGCTGCAAGGTACGGTCTTCGGACGGTGACAGTAGGACTTTTTATCAATTTCAATTATTAGTTAATAAGCAATATGTATGACTTGATTCTTGTCTAATGCTTGTTTTTTTTCCTATTGCTTCTATGATAGGAAAACCACTGGTTTCGTTGCTGCATTGACCACCGCATTTTTCTCGGGTTTCCGCGATACGATCTGTGTTGCAACAAAAATTATTTTTGTTTAATGTGTATTATATTTGGAAATAATCAAATAAGTGTTAAAATGTTCAATTTTTGTATTTATTTCATGTAGAAATTTTACCAGTTTTACTGTGAAGTTTGGAATAAAATTGTTTTGTAAATTTTTCAATGCCGATTATTGCCAATTAATTAAAACATTACCTCACTCCTTAAATTTACGTGACAATTAGTTACTTACCTACTGACTTCCCCTCGTATATAAAAGACCATAAAAGCGACCAAGTGGTTATTCTGGATAAAAACAGATATATAGAAAGCGTTAATGAGTTCTTTCAGAATGACCCTTATATTAAATTAGACCCACTAAAATCCCTAATTAGGAAAACTAAAAATTCTCCAAACGAATGCAAATGTGTTCTTAAAGATAATGCACAGCCATTAGTTCCAGCAACCCCCAACTACCGAGGTTATGCTGCTTATCGAGGGCACAAAATAAGGCCAATTGTTGATAATAGAAACTCTCCAACCAGTCTTATTGCTAAGTTCTTTTTGTAAAATATTTAATATTTCTAGGGTCTTCCTTTAGCATCAAAAATAGCCTCGAACGTACAGAGAGAAGTTCATGAGAGAAATCTCCCTATTGCGAAGGTCACTTCCTAGATTCTTTTTTGACGTTGAGTCCATGTTTATGAGTATTCCTATTGATGACACTTTAATATTCTAGAGGACTGTCTCCACTACAATGATCTACCCTTAGCTAAGGTTAAAAATAAATTGATGTTAACCAGATTGTGTTGTGTCAATAACGTGTCCACCTTTGATAATATTTGATATTAAATAGAGAAAGGCACTCTCATGGGGAATAGTATAAGCCCCTTCTTAGCAAACTTTTACCTCATCAACATTTACTTATTTCCCTAGTACGAGGGGAAGCCAGTAAGTAAGTTACAAATGGATATAGAAATTAAACAAACAAGCGTATTAATTTGAAAGCAACCTTTATTGCTCCGCATAATCTCCTTGTACAACAGGCAAGTGCCTTATCGGTTAACAAACCCTTCAAAACCAGCACTATAAAATTCTATATCTCTTTATAACTTACTTACTGATTTACCCTGGTACATGGTACAGGTATTTTGGCGACATTCTTTGCCGTTTTCGATAGTAAGCAAAGCTTGGACATAACCCTTGACAATTTAAATAAACTATCCCTATCTTCAATTTCCTGATAAACGCACAGAGGTGTTAGGCTTTTACACATGATTGGATTAATGGAGAACTGAAAAGCCCCTCTCAGCTTTCTTGGCCGTCGAGACACCTAGACGTTTATTATATCCTACATTTTAAGCTATTGTAAATAAATACTAAATATTTATGAATATCATTGTTAAATTTTTATCTCATTTATTACTATAAATTTCTAGCCAAATCTTTTTTAATAACTCCATTTATATTTTCTTATCTTTATTAGGTATATCTCATGTGCTCTTGAGCGTTTGCTGTATAACCCTAGCTATGGCAGATGTATTCGACCAAAACACCACCTTCGCACACTTCAGCATAAGCGCTGGTCTCTCCTACTTCGTGTGCGGCTTCCTGGCTGTTCACGTTGGCTTCAAAGTGTCAGAACGGCAAGGAGCGGCCGTGTGTTCTTCGTGTTTCTGCCTCTTGGGATTTCTCCTGTCTTTATTGTCAGTGAACTCCAACAGCTTTAGAGCTGTAATGGCTGGCAGCGATATCTCTGTATATCATATTGTTCTGGCTGTTCTCCTCTTCGTTGAAGGTCTCTTCAGCGTAGCTACATGGATCGTTTGCTGCTGTTAGCTTAGCGCTCCGATGATCATTACGCAGAGTCTTTCCGACGTGGGTGTGTAACGGCTGAGGAATGGAGGAGAAATAGCTTCAAAGCGGCTACTTAAATTGTATTAGAAGAGGGAGAAGCTTCCAAAATCTTGGACTTAAAAGATCCAACTGCTAAACAATAAGGTCTATGAATCGAGTCGCAGCATTTGAAGCTATTGGTCATCACATAAATTTTGATAAGCCTTTTTCATGAGAATTCTGTAGATCTTTATTTATATAAAATAAAATGTTGCTCATGAATTACATTAGTGAACAAAACTCAAAACTTTTCCACACATTTTTGTCTTACAAAAATTAATCGTTAAAAGGCAAAAACATTATTCAGTCTTGATAAACAGATTGCTAGAGTGTGTCTGGCTTGCTTAAAAAATGCATCAGTGTTGCAGTCCTTATAATGGCGTTATTGAAATAAATGGCTTAGTCAATTTTTCGAAATTCAGCTTTCCATCATATTTGTTTAGAGAAATTTTTGCAATCAAAACTATAATTTATATATTTTTACTTTGCAATCAAAGGCGAAATATAATTTTATCTTTTTTTTTTGAACCGTTAGTATTGTGAGACTTACTTGCTGTTTAATCAGGATTCAGTGAACCAAAAAAAACAAAAAAATATTCAGACAAACGACAGCAAAGCAATCATGAAATATAAATTTGCTTCATGCTGACAAAATCTCATACATTTATAGGTTAAATAAATTTAAAAGATAAAATTCTAAATCCCCTATTCCGCTAAATTTCTGTTGTAATGGCGCAAACAATTGATTTTATGACTATTCATTATCCGGTAGACTCCTTAAGAACAAGAAGATTTTATTACTGTCGAAAATGAAATTTTACATAGAAATTTTTCAAAAAACTTTAAAAAAATTTTGTCTTATATGTTAGTTAACCTTTCTCACTTTAGTTAGTAGTTTACTAGTTTTAACGAGTTTTATAATTTGTAGTATTTAAACCTATTTCAGTTATATTGATTGTTTGTTTTAATCTTCGACTGTTATTTGTTGTATCCTTTTCCATTACTTTCGATTGCTTTTTTGTATTTCTATCTAGTTTTCCACCTTAGGGTTGATTACCCTAATGTTCTTTTATATTTAACACGGTCTATAGATATTCATGGTCATCGAGCTCCATTGTTAAAATTAAGCTAAAGTTTCTAGCTCCCGGTAGGGCGGGAACTATATTGAAAAGTAGCGCTGCATGTACAATATGCCCAATTGCGCCTGCAGCGCCATCCTATCGGCAGACAGAAACTTTACTTTCGTATTCAGTTTCAATGAAAATCTCTATCGCAGGTTGCGGTCGGGAATAGTGCGATCTATGCGGCACCTGGCGCGATCTGTTTTCCTTAACTTCTCGAAACAATGGAAAATGGCCGAAGCTCGATGAGCATGAATATCTATAGACCGTGATATTTAACGTTCGGATAGTCAATTGTTATGCCACCTAAATGAATTGTCGCCATCCAATTGTTTCCTTTGTTTTCTATTGTATTGCTACTAATTGTTTTTTAAAGTTATTATATAACCTGCAAATTTGATATTTATGAGCTATTGCTCTCTACTACTGTATAATCTATCTAGTTTGTTCCAACCCTCAGGGTCCTAACTAGTCGGTCTTTGACCATACCGGCCCCTGTTGGGCATTGTTGTAATTTTTTTTCCTTAACTTAAATAAATAAATAAATAATTTATGAAATTCGAAAGAAATTGTGGATATGTCATCCTCATTCAGATGCAAATAGTGCAACACATCGACGTCATAAAATCGATGTTATACAACACGATAAAAACCTGAAAATCTTATTGCTCGACGACGCGAAACTTATTGTTAAAGACAGTAACGGTTTTAAGAATAAGTTTTGCTCTCATTTTGGGTACCCTACGACTTTGCACATAGTTTTAATTACAATTCCTTGTACAATTAATTTGTACAATTTCTTTTAACATTTTATCTTAAATAAAAAGTGTTAAAAAGGCATGGTAAGTACTCTTAAGCATATGCAATGCCCATTTCCATAAAAGTTATGACAATATGAGAAATGCAAACAGAACATGATTGACTAAATATACAAGGTCTTTATAATTAAAGTTCCATTTTGACATGGCCATAAAAAAAACTACTGAACCAAAAGTTATAATACTTGGTAATATTGTACAAGAGGGTATGGGAAGTTCATAAGTTCAAAAGTTCACCACCAGCATGGAATGGCGCTCTATGCAATATTCGTGTACGAAATTAGACACGAAGACACAGGCTAACAAGTCTTTAATCGTTACTAAAATTAGTTACATGTTGAACGTGGCCTCCACCATTTACTGAAAGCAGGTTACACCGGATTACTGCGTTCTCAACTGTAGCTCGTAGCATATCAGGAAAAATGTTGCGCACCTGTCGGCGTATCGTATCTTTCAGTTCCGCCAGAAACGCACGGGCTTGCATGGTAACAGGCATCGTAGACTAATAACAAATGAGGCGTACTGATAACGAGGCTCCCTTTCTTATTTCTGAAAACCAAATGACTTGTAAAGCGCATATGCATAAACCACATTGTTAACCTGTGTCTTCCTGTCTAATTTCGTATACGAATATTGCATAGAGCGCCATTCCATGCTGGTGGTGACCTTTTGAACAAATTTTTTTTTTTTTTTTGGTGGGTATGAACTTCCCATGCCCTCTTGTATAATGTTACCAAGCATTATAGCTTTTGGTCCAGTAGTTTTTTTTGTGGCCATGTCAAAATGGAACTTTAATTATAAAGACCTTGTATATTAGCAAATTAAAAATTATAATGCTGTTGGAGTGCCTGAAGTAATAAAATATGTACAATTTATAAATGGCTATCTCTTTTTTGGTCATGTAGAATTTTTTAATGAAATTGCCATTGACAACATGCATCATAATAGTTGGGACAGAAGGAAAAGAGCACACCGGAATCCATAGAATTGACATGAATATTCTCGAAACTTCTGAAGAATATTACGTCATAACTTTTCCCTTTTTAAATGCAAACTGCAATGTGGGGCCTGTCATTTACACTGGCCAGGCAGTGGGTCAACATATGCGCAGTAGAACAAGCCAACGATTTAGAAGCAACGTTTCTCAGCGCGAAATAGCCAGGAATGTTGGATTTCTATCATCTACAGTTCATAATATTACTACTAGATACAGGACAAACGGAAATACCACCATTCGTAAAGGGCAAGGACGATGACCCATTCCGACTGCTCGTGATGTTTGGGGTTTCAGACGTCACTGCATTAAAAACAGACATTCAACAGTGACAGAAATTGCGATATGGGCTCGAGGTTTCTTTCAAAAACCTTTATCATCGAATACCGTTCGCTATCAAAGAAAATGTAAGTTGAGGCTGTATTATGCAAAACGAAAGCTGCATAAACACACTGCAGAAACATAGGTGCCTGGTTTGGGCACACACCCATCGGAAGTAGACTGAAGGCCAGTGGCAACAAGTTTTGTGGTCCGATGAATCTACATTTACTGTTGTTGTTGGCGAGAATCGTCGGAGTGTACTTAGGACCAAAGAGGAAAAGAACAATCCTGCCTGCTACCGATATAATGTACAGAAACAAGCTTCAGGAATGGTCTGGGCTGCACGAGTGCCAATGGGATGGGAAATTGCACATCTGCAATGGCACCGTTAATGCAGAAGCACATATTGGAATTTTAGAAGAACATATGTTCCTTCTCGGTGACGTGTTTGTGGAACCCGTCCCTTTCTATTTCAACAAGATAATGCTAAACCCCACACCGCTCGCATTACAAGATAGTGGCTACACAATAGACGAATTCGGATGTTAAATTTGCCTGCCTACAATATTTTTGAGCGCCCCTCGTAAGTTTTGTATCAAAACATTTGATGAAATGGTATTTAATAGAAATTTCGGCAAAGTGGACCCAATGGAATTGCGAGCGCTGCAGTGAAGCATCCGTCGAAGACGCGACGCAGAGAGGAGTATTTAAGACAAATTTCTAGCCAAAAAATCATGACAGTATTTTTACGATGGAAATTAACTGAAAACACAATTTTCAAATGAAAAGAAGCACATTTTAGTTGATTAAACATTTATTATCATTATCATTATTATTATAAATATGATTTAAAGCACTCTATGAGTAATACGCATGTTAAACCATTATGCATGAATTAAGATCAATGATGATGCAATAAAAATATAAAAGTAATCAAAACCTGAAATTTTGACAAAAGAAAAATCACATACAAAAGCAGAGAGACAATAAATTAAAAGATGGTACATTCAAACAAAAAGAACACAAGCTATAAAAAATTAACTCATTTGTTTATATCAAAAACATTTTTTTAGTCGGATTCGTGTACATCTTCTTCTGTTTTTTCTTCTTCTTCTGACTCGGTCGCTTCTTCCGAGTCATCACTTGCTTTTTCTGCTTCTGTAGTGTCTTTTGTCTTTTCAACATCTGCTTCTGTTGGCATGGAACGTGATTCGATAATAACTTGATTCTGTTTTATTTGTCTTTGAAAAAAAGGGCGCAAACATGCGCAAGATAAACGTGTCATACAAGCTAGGTGCAAGCGCAAAGTGTGCGGAGTCTAGTGAGCGTTTCCTGCGTTAGCTTCGGGAGAGCTCCTTTGTTTACATGCGTGCACAAGGTAAAACAAAAGGCAAAAATAAACTAGTTATTATTTTGTGCTAAAGTGTAGGTATATCAATTAACCTTCAACATGTCAAATAACAATTGCAGTGTGATAGGATGTGGTAATACGTATAAAACTGCCAAAAAGCAGGAAAAACCAATTTATTTCTATAAGTTCCCGTCCAGGCCATGGGAAACTGAACGGAGGCAGAAATTGATCCAGTTTGTGAGACGGAAAACGTAAAAATAATTTTTTTAATTAAATAAAATATTAATTCAGTATCATAATTTCATTATGATTGAACAAGTGATGAATGGATGCCCAGCTCAAATTCGTATGTATGCAGCGATCATTTCATTGGTAGAACAAAAAACGATCATCCCAGTCATCCTGATTACATTACAACAGTTCGATGTTTGACATCCAATGTGACTCTCAAAAAAGTTCAACGGTTTCAGCAGTAATTCACGGTCAACAAAAGTAGTTTCTGTCTAGTGGATGTTTAATATTTTCCAAATTTCACTGCTTAAGAAACAATGAAATTTTGTTAGCAATCACTTTAATATAATTTTATAAAAGTCACAAAGTCGGTTTATTTATGCTTGTTTGAGGTAGGCGTTGTCCAGTAATAACAATGTGACTGCTATAAATTTATTCGTTCCCAGAACCCATATGCATTGAATCAACTAATAGGAGGTTGGATATTATGGATTTGTAATTGCATCATCAGTGCGCGCAAAGGTTATGGATTGGTATTAGCAACATCTGGTTGTTTCAGAGCGGAAAGAAACACGCTTAAGTTTGATTGTGCTTAAATTCTACAAATATTCGAGTTATTTAGAAGTCGTTGTCGATAATAGAACAAATGTATATATATATATTCTAAAAATATTTTTAATGTTCTAAACTCTAAACGTATTTTGTATATTTTTAAAGTGGGAAAAATGAATAAAGATTAAATAAAGCTAGGCTGAGAGCCCTTGGTGCCAAAGTGGGTGGAAGAAAAGCAGAGTTAAATCTATATCTATAAAATCCAAATACCACTCACTGACTCACTCACTCACTCACTCATCACGAAATCTCCAGAACTATGAAGCCTTCAAACTTGAAATTTTGACAAGTATATTTCTCTTGGCTTCTAGGTGCTCGCTAAGAAAGGATTTTATTTATTCTTTCTTCCTTTCCATTGTAGATTTTTTTTAAAACTCAATTTACCTGGAGCTCAATGGGATTTTTGCATTCATTAAAAAATTGTGACGTTTGCTTAGAAATTGTGACGCCGTTGTTTGCTTTTGCGCTTATTCCGTGAAACAGCATCAACCGTAAGACTAGCAGCTAATTCTCGAATTCCTCCGACCAATCAGAAACAAACGTACGTGTTGCGCCCTCTTTTGTCGATCTTTGCAGAGGCCTAATATCTCGAAGGCCATGATGTATATGATGTAAGATGAGCAGCGATTCAAAGCGTATTTTCTGATGACCTGAGTGAAATGTTTAAACTATAAGGATATCGGGATGCAACATCGAATCAAAACATCGATGTTTTTCTGTAGTAGTATTTTCAGTAGAATATTCAATTGCAAAAGCAACGTTCAATGAATATAGTTTCAATTGCTACACAAAACAAAATAATTTCAATTGCAAGAACGATAATTTCAATTGCTACTGGCGGACTCAGCGAAGTTATTTCAGTAACATGGGAATAAAATCTTCGATAACATTGGATGGAAAACATAGATATATCGTAACAATAACATCGATTTTTAAAAAATGTAAGCTCTTGCAACACTAGTGTAAATCACTGCTAATGCTAGAGAAAATGAGTTTTGCTATTTAACATTGCTTGTATTAATCAGTTTCTGACATATTTAACTATAGCGTAATCTGGCTATAGCTTTTTTTATAGCTTGATTTTTTTTGATTGAAACTTTCAAGAACAAGAATAAAGAGGAAAAAAGTCATTCAATGACGAATTGACAAGATTACGTAATTTAATTTTACTAAAATGAATTTCTCTTTCAGTTTGATTTGTCTAATTTTTAGTATTTCATTTTTATCTTGTTTAGTTCAACTTTGCACTTTTGTGTAATGGAAATTTGTTTTCGATTTGTTAACCTTATTTTCTTGCACTACGTAAATGAAAAGAAGCGTTTTATTATTATTTTTTTTCAAGATAAACATCATCAAAGACAATTCCTAATTATAGTTTAGACTTCATTCATTATCGGATAGGTGACAAAAAAATCGAATCTAATATCTTACAATTGTAGATAAAATTTTTATCATCTTTTTTGCATATCCCTATACAAGTGATATAAAAATTATTTATTTTGATATTTAAAATTATACAGATGTTCAATAGTAATACAAAGCCATCTTAAAACAACATACTGAATCAATCGAAAGTTTCCCGCTACTTTTATATTCTTTTAAATACAAGTGTGACTGCTCACTGCTGCCAAATAAATGTCATATTTAAAATTGCTTAAAAATCTCGGTTTTTTTGGAAATTAAATTCAAATGAAAGCATCTTAAAATTTTTTCAACAAATTTGAATTAATTTGCATTAAAATTAATATAAAATGAAAGTCATTTACTGAATAAGAAAATGATATTGTTTATAAATGTTTAGATAAATGTTCTAGTCAACGGTTTCATTTATATTAATTATAATTATATCTAACATTACCTAAATTGTCTAATTTTATGGATAATATGAATTTATGGAACAATAATTATGCAAAAATTATTAAATCTGGCAGGTCAAAATATGAAAATTTAAGTAATAAAAATTTGGGGTTTTTTTTCTCCTATTTAAAATAACGGAAGGTTCAACTTGCTTAAAATCGTCGAATTTCAAGTAAAATCGTTATTAAAAAAATAAACAGAACTTTTAATTACTTAGCCTTTCATTTAGACGTTTATTTAAAATAAAAACTAACACAGGCTAAAAAATTTGTGCAATATTTGTAATAATTTTAACTTTATTGGATTTTCTAATGAATTTACACGACTTGATAGCTAATATTTTCTTCACATATTGGCTTTATACTTCGTTATTATTATGAACATTGATTATTTTTAGTTATTATTAATATTTTGTTCGACGCCATTATTATTACAGCAGTTTTATTAATTGTAATAAATTGTAATTTTTCCAAGTTTGTAGCACTAATTGTAAAATCTCTGATAATATTACATGAAATAAACTTAAAAAAGAGCGATGCGAGCAGAGCAGAATGAGTAAAAATGCTTGTGGAGGGGGGGGGGGCGGGGGGTTGTGGATGCATCGAAACGCATCAAGCATGTGATCTAGTATATCATGTGGAGTTTCTTGAATTGCAGATTGTCGGCGTCATTCATAATATTCACCCTATCTCATATTAGCTGCTCGATGCGAAGATAAAGGTGCTTAACATGTAGCATTTCTCTACGATGCGAAGGGAGTTTATCATGGTTTCTCTGAACTTGGAGTAGAAATCTGAAACTGAAACCTTTTTTTCCTTTTGTCGCTTCTGATTGGGTCGGAGGATTTCGAGAATTAGCCGATTAGCCGCTAGTGATAAACTCGCTTCGCATCGTACAGAAATGCTACATGTTAAGCACCTTTATCTTCGCATCGAGCAGCTAATATGAGATAGGGTTGCAAGAGCTTACATTTTTTAAAAATCGTTGTTATTGTTACGATGTATCTATGTTTTCCATCCAATGTTATCAAAGATTTTATTCCCATGTTACTGAAATAACTTCGCTGAGTCCGCCAGTAGCAATTGAAATTATCGTTCTTGCAATTGAAATTATTTTGTTTTGTGTAGCAATTGAAACTATATTCATTGAACGTTGCTTTTGCAATTGAATATTCTACTGAAAATACTACTACAGAAAAACATCGATGTTTTGATTCGATGTTGCATCCCTATATCTTTATAGTTTAAACATTTCACTCAGGTCATCAGAAAATACGCTTTGAATCGCTGCTCATCTTACATCATATACATCATGGCCTTCGAGATATTAGGCCTCTGCAAAGATCGACAAAAGAGGGCGCAACACGTACGTTTGTTTCTGATTGGTCGGAGGAATTCGAGAATTAGCTGCTAGTAGTTTATCATGCTGGCTCTTCGCGGTTTTTCTGAACTTGGAGTGGAAATCTGAAACTGAAACCTTTTTTTCCTTTTGTCGCTTCTGATTGGTCGGAGGAATTCGAGAATTAGCCGCTAGTACAGTAAGGCGTGGTTTCCACATCACCGGAATCACGACAGAACGGAACCCTAACGGAAAATTTTTATGATGTCACTTCCTTTCCATTCCGTTTTTGATCACCAAAATGTAGATGGAAAGTTTGTTGAGCTGTGTTGAAGAAAAATTTCCATTCCGTTTCGCCACAGAAGGCAGCATCGCCATGACGTCATCGCGTCGACTTCGCTGCTGTCGGTCTGGCGCTTCGCCGCCATTATTGTGTATATCGAATCGAGTCTGCATTCTCTCCATCTCCCTTGGCGAACTTCGTGGAATATGGCAAAAAATAAAAAGAATATTGAAAAGAAGCTGCTCTGCATTGACCTGAATGAGTTTTCAGAAGAAAAAAAACTTCATAAATACCAAAAACTTAATATCAAATTAGATTTTATTATTGTAGCACAGCGGTATGTTGCTGACGTCTTATTTTGCAGGTACGGGTTCGAATCCCGCCCTCGGAAATGTTTTTTTTTTCTTCCTAAATTCATCTTAATATGTACGGAAGTTCAGTAATCCATTTTGTACTCATAATCTCAATTTTCCAATTTGCTACTATTATCTATATATATAAAATCCAAACTTTTGCGATTATTCCCTGAAACAGCATTTTGCGATTATTCGCGCAGGAATTTATTGTATCTTATTTTCTAATAGGACTTTTCGTGGCGACCAATCTCCGGATGATGGGGGAAGGGGGGTTAATTACAGTATTTTGGTTATAAAGGCATGTAATGAATAACGTTAAATCTGCATTTGCGATATCGATACTTTGTCTCGATTATCTGATTTTCTTAAGTCAGGTGGAGAAGGGGGGAGGTTGAAGTAAAAATAATATATAATGATTGACGTTTTCATAAGTAGTCATATAATCCATAAATTAAAAAAAAATTGGCCATGTGGTTGGTCTTTTTTTTTCTTTTTTTTCTTTTTGACTCGCGTGATTTGTTTGTTTAGGTTATACCCAAAAGGCTCCTAACAGATGGGCGCACGTCTTCGAGGCGCCGGAATCAAAGTCCACATGTTAGGTCGGTTTGATCCGGTTGACCAAGTATTGAAGCATCTTGGAGGACCCCGTGACGTCACATGGATCGTGATTGGTCGGATTTTGGCCACGTGGTTGTTGGTCATAAAATATCGATTTTGTTATTTGATTTAAAATTTTTTAAAGTATCCATGACTATTTTTCGATTTATTATGAAGTAGCTGATATACTCGGCGTTGCTCGGACTCTTTGTTGCTGAAATTTTGCAATTTCTGAATGTGAATATACAAAAAAAGTGAACATTATTCTTCACCTTTCATCTCCGGCCCTGCGTCAAATTTACTCAGCTAAAGGGCCGGTGATTATAGAGAAGTGAAACATAATACAATAATAACATTTTTAAGAGTCCAAAGATTGACTTTTAGAAGACGCTCATACATAACAATAGCGAAGCATTGCCGGGTCTGCTAGTTTTAACATATTAAAGAAATCAATGCATTAAATATTCTTATAGTCCATAATTTAAATTTGCCATGGACCCCCTGGAAAATATTTATTATATTTTATCAATTATTTTAAACCATGTTCAATAAGTAAGGCCAAATAAATAAATCTTATTTGCTGACGATAGAAATACGAATAAAATTAGGACCCTATCAGACTGGATACCACCAGTGGCAGAAAAAGTCATTAATCCTGTTTTTTTTGCCTAGTTCAACGACCACCTTAATTTACAGATCATGGTCCATAGTAATACTCTTTTGTGCGAGGTTCAGACGCATGAACAATCCATTCACAGCAACTGTTTCGTATGAGGTTATCTAAAGAAATTTTATGTGCAAAATTAGGAAACTGTTACTACTTTTTTTTTTTTAAAGGCGCCTTTTTCGGGTTGGGGCGCCTTCCCAAAAACGACCCCTAGTTGAAGGGTGGGGGCATGTAAGTGCAAAAACCCGACCCCCCTCAACTCAAGACTAAAGCACTGCCTGCGTCCACTCGCGACAAAACTCGCAATTTCAATGCTGACGTTCTTAAGTTTCATTAATCACATCACCTTCCAACAACCCAATAGCTCAGTTTGTAAAGACACTGGTCTCTGAAACAAGACGTCCAGCCATCCCAGGATCGATTCTCGGTGCCGCATAAATACACTTAGAAAAAAAAGCAACAACAATGGTAAGTAACTGTTAAGAGCCACAGACAGAAGGCGTAAATCGGAGAGGTGTGAGGGAAGAGCGAGAGTAAGAGCGACAGGAAAGAGAGACAGAAGGCCAACAGGAAATAAAAACCATAACCCAAAATAAAAAAAAAATTGACGCAATCCACGACATTTTGCCACTTTTCAGACCCACCCACACTCCCACACCGGCCAAACTCTACCAGACCCACCCACACTTTAGAATGAACCCCCCCAAAAGCCCAAGCCCCTGTTTTATCTCAATCCCCTTCAAAACAATCGCCCACTTTTAGAATCTTCTCTACAGATGGCCTCACTGTACATCATACAAAATAATCGTTCAGAAGTGTCTGGCTTCTGGTGAAGGGAAAGCCATATCATGCCAAATAAGAATCAAAAGCCTTTTTTTATTGCTTCATATTCATTTTGAAATATCCCCTAACTTTTGTGGGCAGTGTATATACGATATTAAGAGGCGCTCACTTAAAAAAGAATTGATATTTTATGGTATTATTAATTAATATCCTGAGTGTTTTTTCCTGCAATTGCACGGCAACAATGAACGGAAGATCTTTGTTGAAAATTTACCCTTAAAAATTAACTTGATGACGTTTGTTGCCAAAAATTTAAGTTTTCGTTCTTAAATCAAAGAAGGCCGATCTCTAAGAGGTCGCAATGAAGTGCATGGGCCAACCATGACAACATCAGTAGAAGCCGGCTATGACTCGGTGAACATTCGTCATGTGCGGACGGCGCGAGCTACAATGTTCCGCCTCCGAGAACAGGCATCACTCGAAGATCTGGTCCTAATTAGCGGCACCAACAAAGTTTTCGCTCATCGTTTGTTGATGGCTGCCGCAAGCCAACTTATCTATCACCATCTGCACTCGTGCGAGCCCTCGTGCCACCAAATACAGTTCCCTCTCTCCCCCATGGATTTATCCACAATCAATGCGCTCGTGGAATTCGCTTACACGGGTCGTGTCAACTTTTGTTCGCGTAAAGTGGGACAAATCGGAACACTACTGGAAGCTGCACGGGAACTTCAAATGAGCGAACTCTATCAACGATGCGTGAATCTCCTTCTCATAGCCCTCTCTCCATGCACCGTCGTCGAAGTTTGGCAGCTGGCTGAAAAATGTGATGACCCCGAGCTACAAGGCAGCTGCGTCTCTTTTCTCGCCCAACAGATGGGCACACGATTCCGAACGACTCGCTATCTGAGTAAGTGATTCCTCCTATTTCCTGAATTAGTTATCTTATTAATGTTACCATTTAGTAAATACCTATAACGCTATCTAGGTATGCATTATACGAAATAACAAATAGTTAATGAGCTAAGTGGTCCATTTAATGGTTGCTGAAAGCATATCTATTATGCATTCATGTAAGTTGACTGTAATTGATTGAAAATTTGACTCCGATTGTCTAATGAGAACATCAAGTCATATGTCTTATTTAATTTTTTTTAAAAAATAAAATATATTTTTATAGCTTCACAGTTTACTGATTTATTTTCACCGAAGACTTCTTTCGATTTCCCGCATATAACATGTCAATCATCAAAATATAATTCTTGTACTTCACAAATAAATAAATACCAAAATGTGGCAATATTTTAATATTATATTATTTGAAAAATTGTTATTTATTAACTCGACTGAACATTGTTTCGGCGATCATTTGCCACTTTCAGGACGATTACAAGAAATCATGACGTTTTATGTAAATCATTTCTTGTAATCATCATCACTTTTAAGCTTTGAAAATGGCAAAAGATCGCCGAAACGATTCATAAATTAATTTCATAAATAATCAGGTAATAATGTAATGCTAAAACACCCAGGTATTTATTTATTATCAGTTTCTACTTCCTTGTAAGAAGTAAAGGAAGTATTGTAATCGTGAAAAATTTCGGTTTTCAAATTTCAACGGAAATATCCATTTTGGCCACCCTGAATCCATTTTGACTAGTTTAGGCGGGACGTCTGTACATACGTATGTATATCTCGCATAATTCAAAAACGAATAGCCGTACAATGTTGAAATTTCGTATTTAGGACTGTTGTAACATACACTTTTGATTGCAATCGGCTGGGCCAAAAAATGTATATACAGTCAGACCTCTAAATAAAGCGGAGTTTCAATTTTGAAACATTTGGATTTTGGACTTTTTCTTAACTGTATTAATAAGCCCTCGTTGAAAGCTTTTCAACGACATATCATAGTGGTAATTATTTTCAATGGTTTCAAAGTTATAGCCAAATAAAATTTTAATCAATGAAATATTTGGACCTTGCAAGGTGAAGGCATATCGGTTCGAATCCGACATCATATACATATATTTTTTTTAACTTTTTTAAAATTTAAATATATTAATTTATTAATAATTATTAATCTCGGATTGTAAAATTTTTTAACAATAAATAATAATTCAATAATAACAATACAAAAAATATGAAAAAATCAGAAGTTATTAGTGAAATAAACTTTATGTACAGTCGGCTACAAAAGTATCTAGCCACCTTCCAAGGTTGTTTCTATGCAAGGTGGCTAAGTACTTTTGTTGCCGACTGTACTTTTCATTTTTGTAATCAGAGATTAATAATTATTAATAAATCAATATATTTATATTTAAAAAAAGTTTAAAAAAATATATGCACATGAAGTCGGATTCGGACCGCTGCAGCGCTCTGTGTACATGGTTGCGGATCCGACACGTTCTCACTTACACCACATATCCACTTGAGCGACGTGAAACAAATTTAATATATAAACTAATATAAAATGCTCAGGAAATTTTAGGGCTATTTTTAGGGTTTTTAGCATCATCTAAAACCTTATTAACGACGGTACAGATATATGTAACATGTATGTCACACGCCATAACTTTTGAAAGGATTGACCCAGAGGCTTAAAATTTTCTACACACGTAGGCTCTATGCAGAGGACGAAGCGAAAAATATAGCGAATCCTCTAGGATGGACCAAAACATGTGTTTTTGTGGTTTCCCCAACTGACTTCCTTTCAAGTATATGGAGTTTTGATTGCGATTGAGCAATTTGTGACGTCAAAGTTTTACTGTTTGACGTCAGAATTTAAAGAACTCTATTTGAAGTATAGCGAATCTTCCCGCTACTGCTCGTGATATTTTGATGCCATAACTTTTGAACGGTTTAACCTAGAGCTTGAACTTTTCTACACACGTAGGCCCTATACAGAGGACGGTGCGAAAAATATAGCGGCGACTCTTGGGTGGCCCAGGGCCCCTCAGGGGCCACTTGTATGAATTTCATGGTTCCTTTTTTATCTTTTGAACAAAGAGGGCAAAAATCCAGAAATTTCATAAATTTGTAGCGCGGTTCTAAAGAATTAAAACCAATATACAAGAAAACTGATATAAGCCTCTAGGGTTCCGCCAGAGGTTCCGAGGACCCAAATACAATTGAAGCTATAACATTTGAACGGAACGACCTAGAAACCTGAAATTTTGTATATTTACAGTGTGGTACTGAAAAAATATAGCAAATATATAAGAAATGTGATGTAGGCCTATGGGGCCCGCCAGAAGACCCCGAGGCTTCAAATACAAATCAAATTGTAAAGGTGTAAAACCTGAAAGGTGTAAAATACTTTGAACGGAAAGGTGTAAAACCTGAAATTTTGTATATTTTTAGTTGGGTACTAAAAAATAAAGCCAATATAGAAGGAAGCTGATATAAGCCTCTAAAACCCCCGCCAGGTGCCTCGAGGCACCAAATACAATTGAAGCTATAACATTTGAATGGAAACTCCTAGGAACCTGAAATTTTGTATATTGTGTGGTACTAAAAAAAATATTGCAAATATACAAAAAAAATTAATATAGGCCCCAGCAGAGCCCCACAGGCCCAAAACACAAGCAAAGCTACAACTTTTAAACCAAAAGGTCTAGAAATCTGAAATTTTGTTTACTTATAGAAAATTACTTAAAAATTTAGCTAATATACACTAAAAACTGGTATAAGGCTCTTGGGTCTCAACAGGTGTCCTGAAGCCCAAATCACAAATAAGCTCTAACATTTGAATAATAAAAAGGCCTAAGAACTTGAAGCTTTATATTCTTACAGTGCGTTATTAAAAACTTATAGACATTATACAAGGAGACTGGTATAGGCCTCGGGGCTATAAAATTTGAACGGAAAGGCCATGAAATTTTGTTTAATCATAGTGTGGTATTTAAAAATTTAGCTAATCTATATTAAGAATTATTAAAGTCTCTTGGTAGGGGCCTTGTGGCCTCAATCTCAAATCAAGCTAAAAATTTAAAACCAGAAGTCCAGAAACCTGAAATTTTTTATATTTATAATATGTTGCTTAAAATTTTAGCTATTACACACTAAAATTAATATTCTGAGGTTTCGGCAGGGGCCGCGAGGCTCCAAATACAAATAAAGTTATAAACTTTGTACGAAAAGGCCTAAGAAACTGTAATTCTGTATTTGTGCCCTTCCACTTATTATAGTCACGAGCCGCTACTGCTCGTAACATTTTGATGCTAAAACCCTTTTATCGTTGGATAACGATGCCCTAACTAATTTTTCTTGAGTATGATTGAATATTGCGTGTTGTTATTTTGTGATAAAGACGCGTAAACAGTGTACTATTCACCCACGCAATATGGTTCACATCGGTGTCCTGAAGCCCGTACCTTCCCCTTGTAAGTTCCTAATATTTCATGTAAGATTGTTGAATTAATAATTGCATAAATATTTAATGTTAATAAATACTAATATCTTAGTAATTAAGTAACTGTCCTCTTTATTAAAGAATTGGAGGATCGTATCTCACTTTCAAATGAAATGAGTTGAAATGAAGTGCAGCAAAAAATGTATATATGTAATTTAATAAGGGTCCACATCAGATTTTTTTTTTATTTGTACCTTTTAAAGACCCATATCAATCACTTAATTAGAAAATTTGATGCAAAGTAATGCAATGACTACCCAAGGCGTATTAATGCAAATTGTGTTATAAAAAAAAAAATACAAGGAAAAATAAGATTATCACATCTTCCAGTAGTCTGGGAAAGAGACGTTGCTAATATCTTCAAAATTGATGTCAAGAACGTGCCTTGGTTTACGATACTTCGTATGCCAGTTCATATTCATTGAGTTCCCCAGTATCCCTTTCACAAGCTTATTGTCGTGAGTCTTCATCTTCTGTATCATAATCAAAAGGAGATCCTGTATAAACTTACCGATATGGGCCATGTTTAAATCGAGGTGGATGGATTGGTTTTTCACCGTCCTTCTGTCCAGCTGGGCAATGGTCCTCAGGGTAACATTCTGGAATGACTGTAGTTCGCTCCATCTGTTTTACAGATAGTCGCCCACGCAGGCATGCCATAGAGGAGTATGGTCCGGATAATCGATTTGTACAGAAGTAGCTTGTTGTCAATGCTGAGAGCGCTGTTGCGACCCATAAGAGCTATGATACTGTACTTAGCCCTCTTCGCTTTGTTCAGAGCATAGGACATATGCTGGTTCCATGAGAGTCTTGAGTCAATGATAACTCCCAGGTACTTGTAGTTGTCCACCCAGTCCAGTTTCTTATTGAACAGAACAAGAGAATCTGGAGGATGCTTGAGCTTCCTATTGAGGTACAAAGCCTTGCACTTTCCGACGTTAAGGTTCAACTTCCAGCAGTTAAACCAGTCGTCGAACTGCTTCAAGGCGCTCTGCAGCCGAGTGATAACGTGAGCCGGCTGGTGTGCCCATGTCATAATGTCAGTGTCATCCGCATAAAAATACAGATTACAATTATCGGGTTTTGGGAAATCATGTACAAAGTAATTAAATAGCACAGGCCCGAGGACAGAACCCTGAGGGACTCCGGCCTTTACAACACGGGGTGTGGAAAGATTTTCTCCAACTTTGGCTTGATAGGATCTGCCGTCAAGAAAGGATTTCACCATCAAAATCAAATCGGCAGGGAACCCGTCTCTGATCATTTTGTAGATAAGGCCCTCATGCCACACTTGGTCAAAAGCCTTACTGACATCGAGAAATACCACCCCACAGTACCTGGATAGGTTCAGGGGGGTGCTCAGGTCTTCAACGAGCCTCCATATCTGCATCGGACAAGAGTGGGCAGCACGAAAGCCAAACTGCTCTTCCCGTAAAAGGTAATTTGCTAGACAGTGATCTTGGAATCTGACAAGGATCGTTCTCTCCAACACCTTGGACATTGAGGGTAGCAAGCTAATAGGTCGGTAGCTCGCGGGAATTGCAGGATTTTGCCCTTGCTTTGGGATACTCAACACAATAGATTTCTTCCAAGCCACAGGGAAGTAAGAAAATTTCCAGCAGTCGCTAATGATATTAGTGAGAAATTCAATAAAGTTCTTTGGGAAATTCATAAGGGCGTTATTACTCACCTTCTCTTTTCCTGGAGCCTTCTTCTTTTTCAGTTATGATGTTGGCGATCTCTCCAGCCTCGATGTTGTACTTCGTAAAATGCTGCGGGACTTCATCAAAGTTGAAAATACCTTCTTCCACACGCTGAGACATGATTTGGCTCTCGGGCTTATCGTTGGTAGGAGTAACAAACTGCATTTCCAGTGAATCTGCAATGATTTGGGCCTTGTCCTGATCAGTTTGCACATAATTACCTTGTGGTGTACGGAGTGGAGGAAGCATAACATTCTTCTTCTTCTGTAAAGCTCTAACCATACTCCAAATGGAATTGTCGCGAGCCGACAAGCTTTTGAGTTTTTCATTCCATCTAGCGTCGCGAAGCTCTTTTATCTCCTCTTGAACTCTTCGCACTAACCTGTTGTACTTGGTTTTGAGCCAAGGTTCACGATAGCGTTGCCAAAGCCTACGGGTCCTGTTTCTTTCAGCAATAAGGCGTTGGATTCCAGGAGAGAGTTGGATTCGATGAGAAGGTTTATTCTCTGATGGATACTTACTAGCTTCTATGGCACTGTTAATACATCTGGTGATGTCATCAACAAGTTGATCGATGTCCTCTGTACAGTAAGCAACGTCGGGATGGTAGCCATAGTCCTTAAGAATATCTTTGTAGAGCTTCCAGTCTTGATGATGTACGAGTTCCTCTCGGAAATTTATGTCAACATTGTCAAAGTTCAACGCCACAGGCTTGTGGTCAGAAGAAAGGTCATCAATCGTGAAGACATTGTACGGTTTGAAGAAACCCTTCAAGAGCGAGATGTCCAAAACGTCACTACTAGGGGAGTGGTCGCAGTAGTAGGTGTCCTCCACAGGTCCAGCAGCGATGATATCATCTCTACCTTGTATGTACCTATAGAGAATCATGCCGTTGTAATTCTGCGATCTGGAGTTCCAGCTTGGATGCTTGGCATTTAGGTCACCAGCCAGGACGACTGGAGTGTCACCACTGAAGAGTTCATCAAGCTCGCAAATGTCAAGATAATGTTTAGGTGAATTGTAGAGCGCTACGAACTTCACTCCACCACAGGATTTGTCATTGATAATGATGGAGGCTGATTCCATACCTGCATAAGACTTGGATACTAATTCTTGGTGTTGAATTCCCCTCTTAATGATGATTGCAGCGCCCCCAGATGCACATCTTGCAGCATTTGAAGCCATTCGATTCTTACCGTACACACAATAGCCAGATAGCTTGAAGCAAGACAATCGACAATCGAACAGTGAAGTGTACATTCGTTAGGATGGGACGAAAGCAGCGCTTTCACAAAGCTCATCTAACCAGAATAAACTCCAAAGGAAATACACTGAGGTAGTCAAGAAGCCTAACCAACCCAAGCGGTCTTCCATGAAGCAAGAGGCATGCAAGCCTTTATATACAGAACAGTGGTACAAATTATGCATATACATGAACCAATAGGATACAAAAGAATTAAAGAGGAAATAATGGCCAACAGGATAAATAGAAAAAGCACAGATTTTTGAAATATAAAGGCCAATAGAAAAAAAGGGGGTGTAAACGCTAATTTTTATAAATTATACAAAAAGAAAATATACAAAG
>JAHWFO010107524.1:154072-182140 GCA_023313115.1 Rhysida immarginata | reverse complement strand
TTTCGAGTTATTCTGCTTTGTCAACTTAAAATTTACACCCTGTATATCAAACAACTTGCAATGACGTGTCATGGATGAATATAACGTAAAATTAATAATAATTGAAATTGGTTCCATGATTCGTGTTTTAATGATACCATTATGAAACTATTGGAAACTTTCTCTGCTAAGATATGGCATGTAACTACTTACGCCTTATATTATTGTAACGTACCTACTCGTGGGGTTTATGTGGGCTTAATAAAAATTACAAAAATAGCGCATATAACTAAAAAGGTTTTATTAAACAAGACAGAATTGATTTGGGTAATTACATATTATTATTAACATTGATCACTCACGCAACCCTCTTGCGATTTAGCCTGTGCAATCACCAGGAAATGCTTAACTCTTACTTCGAGTAGTACAAATATAAAATGAAAGTAATAAACAAATTTACTGATTTCTAAGACTAAAACTTAAAACGCCAGCTTTTAACGACAGTTTAACGACTAAGCCAATTGCCTAACGCCAGCTGTCTATCATTAAAACACTCGAGAACTGACGGGGAAATAACCCCTTTCGGAAAAATAACTATTGTTTAATCTAAGAGGTTCGCACCACTTCGGAATGAACTTCTTTCCAAGGTTAACTTTAAATTCTATGAAAGACCTTCAGCCATTCTGAGCAGGTCTAAAATTACCGACACAGCTGTCGCACTGGTCCCACGAAATAATCAGGCGCTTTAGTAAAAGTCTATCTCTAAATTATTTCTAATTTCTTCATTTCACAACACGTGAATATCAATACAATTAATTGCTCAGGTGAACGAAAAGTCATTCTTATCGGACAGCGCCCACTGTCAGGATTTGTACTGTGAACGACGAGGCCTCCTCGTCCTGGGCTTTGAATTTTAGCTTTTGTTGAGGTTTGTCGGGAAGTCTCTTTCGGCAGTCGATGCATCCAACACACGACTCGTGACGACCGACTTCTCCTTCGGCTATTTTCTTCCAACTGCGTTGGCAACGAAGAACTCGTCGCGTAGCCCTTTTGGGGGGAGGACTACTGGAACCCAGGGTCGTAGTTGCTCGTCTGGGATGAGGGTGACCACACGAGAACTGGGTGACAGAAATTTGTGAGTATCGCAACGCGCTACGCAGGGAACACCGGTGCTATGCGCGCTTGCGTTGCTCTCGTCCTTCACATCCACGTAAATCAGCCTTGCGTCCCGCCTTTGAATTTGTGGTGATGCTATTCTATTAGCTGAACCTCCAAAGTCGTCCGCTATGCTTAAGGCTTGGTTGGCCGGCTCTTTATTAAAAACTAGCCGACGCCTTTGCCAGTGACGCGTTCTAACCGGGGCTGGTGAGCTTTCCCTTTGTGGCGTTCGGGAGGTAATACCTTCCTTATTCCCGCGAAGAACACGGCAGCTCTTCCTTTTTCCCGTATTATGCTCGGTATAAGAATTGGAATATCTTACCTGCCGCTCGTGCACGCGCCCGGAAGAACCTCGTATCGCCGAACGCCCGGAAAGCTCCACTGCCTCACCCCGATTAACGAAAACGTCCTTCTTCATCCCAATCTCAGGTAACTCTCCTCTACCTTCACTCTTCTCCTCTCCTCGTCTCCTTTTCAATCTTCCCCTCTTTTTCATTGGCTCTCGCCGCGTCTCTCCTCTAACCTCTCTCTCTCTACCAATCTCAAGACTCTTATTTTCCTCCTTCCTTCTCACATAAGGCGCTTTTATTATTGGCTTTCGACCCTCCGCCGTCGTCTGCTTTACACGTTTCTTCACATGAACTGGGGTTTGAATGTTCGCTATCGCGACCCCTCCCAAATCTTGTGACAATTATCAATAGTTAGTTTGTGCTAGGCAAATTTTAACATTAGCTGGTAGCTATTCATCCCTTCAATGATATATGCTTACGTAGAAAAGCGTTGGCAATAGTTTTTGAAGAAAGATTATTAAATAGGAATGCTAACAAATTAAAGGATTCGTATATAGAGAAGTGCTACTTTCTCCATTTAAATTTTCAGATTGTTTTATTCAGTTTGAAGTATACGTTTCCATTAGAAGTACGCCTTTCTTAGCAGCCAGAGGCTTCCTTTACAACCTCATCTAATTCATAACAATGAAAGGCTTCATTAGATATCAAATGCTTTCCTATTCGTTCTCGATTTCTTTAAAATCCTATCGGTCCTGGGCATTTCGGTTGCCTGACTTGTTGTTTGTTGGAAACGATGATGGTTGGATTGTTTCTGCATGTTCTGATCATGTGACTTCACAGTCTCGTGGCTTGTCGGCTGCGTATATAACACGAGGCTCAACGATTAAGACAGACCCTGATGTGGTAAAGTCACCTGACCATAGTAGTCCCACAGTCTACGGTATTTGCTGAATGCAATTGTATGCGAAGGCAAATTCACACTGGCCGCTCTAATTAAGAACCTGAAGGGGAAAGGAACAATTTCAATTAAAGCACTACAAAATCTTACTTTAGTTCAACGCTAATCTTAACTGAATTACTTTAGAGTTACACGACATTGAAGAACTTTAATAGGTAAAATTATGACCAAGCTCGCCTCTCATAATACCCGAGTTATGTCGACGCTTATTGTGAGCTATCGGCTCGTGAGCTGGCTTTCCTTTTTTTTAAACGAAGTTAGATTCTTGGCTGAGGAAGGTGTAGCGGGACACTTGACGACTTGCCAGTCCCTCTTGTATTGTTCGCTGCACCCATTTGCAGGAAAGGCCTCAATGAATCTGGGCGAGATTGCTTCGCTGTCGCTCCATTCGTTCCTATCTCCTTTTATTTTTCCTTCCTTCAGCCCCACTCTGTCCCCTCCATTCCTTCTATATTCCCGTGTCACTCACTGACCTCGTATCACACTCGCCCGTGTCACCTGTTGCAGTCCTTTTTAATGAATTTCCGGGAGCGCCGTGACTTGACAAATCTTTCATTCTTGTCGAATAAAATGTTCGTGCCGTATATCGACGCTCCAGCAAAGGCTGTGACATAAAATTTAATTTTACATTTGATTTTTAAATTACATAGAAATCATTTGGTTGATTTTAGGGAAGTCAGGTTGATTATGTTAAATGAAAAGATTTTTTTTTTTTTTATACCAAATTTGATTAACTATATAGGATAAAATTATTGAAAATGCAAAATGTGAATGTGCATTTAGTTATCTTTCAAGAGTCATTTGGAGACAACATATTTCTTAACCACCAAGAGCATAGATCAAAAAGTTTAGATCCAATGCGCTAGCATGCTACATAGAGGTGCCCATGTGAAAAGTACGGATTAATCAAACAGAGTCGCGCTACATTTTAATGATTGTCTATGCGCTTCGCTGATCGTCATAGCAAATGCAAACCGTATGGGAAATCGGATTCGTTTGAAAGAAAATATAACATCATTCTTTAGAATTGGAATGGGAGAAATCAGCACATCAGTATTTTTTGCACAGCCAGTGAGGTAGTAGCCTCAATTACGTGGTCATGTATATTCTTCAGACTCACTATATTTCGATTGCAAAGTTTTGGTGGATTACTAGTGCGCATTAAAATAGAAGAGCCAACTTTGAATTCAATACAATGTTGAGACAATAAGGAAATTCTTGAGAGTTAAAAAACTCGATAGGAAATTTTGTTGCATCTTCAAGGTTCTTATTCACTGTTCTATACATTCTACTCGTGCCAGATAGCTGTTCCGTAATTTGTTCGATAATTATGTTGAGACCGTCATTTCTTGGAGCAAGTATTGCCCTTTCGCGTAATGATTTAAAGTTTCGATATGCTA
Source organism: Rhysida immarginata (assembly GCA_023313115.1). Classification (NCBI taxonomy): domain Eukaryota; kingdom Metazoa; phylum Arthropoda; class Chilopoda; order Scolopendromorpha; family Scolopendridae; genus Rhysida; species Rhysida immarginata. Next base: position 178,355 of record JAHWFO010107524.1, on the reverse strand, counting down.
ACAAAGACCAAGGAAATCACTTCTCCACAAGAAAATAGTTTAATAACATTAACAAACAATAGCAAAATAATAGAACAGTAATAATGCAAACACGTATGTACATTTCAAGAGTCAAGCCCTCCTCTTCGTCGTGTACACACGTGTTTGTATTATTATTAAGTAGCGGAAGAATGGAGCTACTTACTGTTTTCACAATCTCCGTCTGTCTGTCCGTCCGTCCCCTTCATAATTTCAGCATTTTTTGAGGTAGAAGGATGAAATTCGGAATGTAGCTAACTTTGGGCATGTGCACCTTCACTATTTAGTTATGTTTTGATCAGACCACTGGAGTTGGAGTTTTGGGGGCGGAAATTAGAGGGGACCAAAAAGTCTACGCGTATTTATGCATATAAAGGAGTGAAATTCGGTATGCAGATTTCTCTAAGCAAGATCAACATTGCTATGAAGTTTGGGACAAATTGTCCCTATGGGGTCGGAATTGTGGGGGTGGCAGTTACTTGGTCTTTATAACTATGCCAATATATGGCATGTCATCATATATCATTCATTCGGAAATGATGAAAATGAAAGAAGATAAAGCTCTTTTACACTTTCTAAATACTACGTTTTGAGAAAATCAATTTTTCGATTTAAAAAATCTGTTGTGGGCATCACGTGACTTTCTTGTACGCTTATTAAATTACATATACACATTTTTGCTCCACTTCATTTAAACTTAGTTCATTTGAAAATGAGATACGTTCCTCCAATTCTTTAATAAAGTTGCACAATTATTAAAATATTAGTTTTTATTAATATCAGATATTTATACACTTGAATTTATAACACTTTGTCACTACAGTTTGTGAATTTTCAATAGGTCTCACATCTCGTTTGTACTTTGGTTTCAAAAGAATGACTTTCAAACATTTAGATAAAATTGCAGAAATGTTTGTTTCACCATCAGTTTATAATATGGATATATGCTTTAAAGACATTAATTCATTGTCATTGGAGTCATTCCACGAGAACTCGACCAGGTGGAGTTGCTCGACCATTTTCGATTTTTTCTTATTTTTACACCGTGGGTAACGCTATCACTGAAAGTTACAAAACAATTTTTATTTTATTTTATTGGATCTTCAGCCGTCTTGGTTCTAGACGCATTGTTTGAAAAGTGGCTACCATTTTACTCTAGTATAGAATAAAAAGTTCTCTTTCAAGTTTCGTAAAGAGGGCATCACAAGCTTTCAGAAAATATAGAGATGTTTGAAAATTTTCTCGATACTTGATTTAATCGACTTTGAAATCAGCAATATTCGCGAGCGAAATTCTTATTTTTGACGACATATTTTTAATTCCATTTGATGACTGGGAAATGGAATTAAAAGTTATAAATTTTTTTGTGAATCCTATTGGTTTGGTAGTTATTACCTATACAGAAAAAATATTTGGATTTGGCACCGTTCCTCTTTTATCTGAGCTCAAATTTGGGAAATTTTTCATTTTTGCTGATTTCAAGATTAAATATCTCAAAAGGGGGACCAGGAATTTTTTTTTTTTTTTACCTTATAACCCAATGTTGAAAGTATTTTTTGTAAACAAGAAATGATTTTTATTCAATAGTCATGAATCACATCTATCTTGTAATTCCCTTAAACTCTTTCTTTTACTCATGTTGTCACATTTTATTTCTTTATAAACATAAATATCTCTTGTAGCTGCAATTGCAATCGCTTTTGTATGCGCTTCATTTCCCCAAGTTTTAATATTGCAGTATTATTTATTACACTTCAATTCTATTACACTTGCATATTCGAATAAAAAAGTTATTCTGTCAGGGTGTTCAAAGTATAAGCAATTTTTGTAAAAACTATAACAACATAACATTCTAAAGCACTTATTCTGTAGTTCTTGTATTCCAAATAAACATAACGATAACGAACGGAATAGATATGACCGATCCATCATCTTCGGTTTTCACTACTGAGAAATTTTCTCTTAAAACATCATAATTTTTTTTTCTTTCGTTGTAAATCAATAGGATGAGACTTTAGAACTGTATTATTTTCTGTTAGAACATTTCGTTTTGTCATTTCCACAAAGTCTTCGTATGCTAAAAATATCATTTCTATTACATTAATTACAATAATTTTCTTTAGACAACGTTACATTTATTTTATTAATCTCCGGCAGTTTCATCTGAATTTAAAAGTTCAATCGAATTTAATTCAATATTTTCTTTTACGGTATTAGCTTCATGAATAATAATATTAGTACTACAATTTGAAATAGGTTTTTATATTATTAACGATGATTGTTCATTTTGAGCATACCCAGGATCATTGTTCTGTAAATTAATTTTTACAAATATTGCCCTCTCACACAATCAGTTGAGATCTTTATAATTTTTAAATATGGTCAATATCTATAACTTATCTAAAGGAAGTTATACATTACAAAAACAATATGAAAAATGAATTTTTTCTAGTTATTAGCTCATTAGGGAAAGTACCTTCACTTTTTCAGCAAAAGTTTGAACAGCTGCACGCCCTAGAAGTTGTATATTTTCTTATTTGTTTTATAAAAATTTCTTACATCTCTCCATAGATTTTAATAAAAAAAGAAATATTAATGATTTTTATTTATTTATTTATTTATTTATTTATTTATTTATTTATTTATTACTTTTTATAACTATCTTTCTTAAAACGTGAATCATTAAGGCAAGCATCGTAGCTAACGAAAAAGACAGGCCATGGCATTGAAAATTACCTGATCTTCTTAGTCAAAGCAACAATGTAAACCTTCGCTGTTCCCTTCTTGGATTTTAGCAATCAGTACTTTTTCGTTTGTTGGGAACAATGAAGGTTATATTGTTGCTTGATGTTTCCTGGTGAAACACCTCCTTGACAGAAGGCCTGATAACGGAAACGTCATACATTGTTACATAATCATTAGTCGACCAAATTAAGAGCTTGTTATTGGTAAAAATAGGATTAACAATGGTCGATTAGTGATGATGTAACAATGAATGACGTTTCCGTTATCAGGCCTTCTGTCTAGGTGGTTTTGCCTGGTGCCACCTCTTGAGCGCTTCGTTGGTTTACCCTTATATCTCCACCATAAATTGACTCGGAACAATTTGACCTGCCTAAAACCTTCCCTGGGTCAACCTGAATTGCCATGCAAAATTTCATCAAGATTGGTCCGGGCATTTTGGAATGCATAGCGAACAGACAGACATACAGAGAATTTTATAAACAGGCTGTCCCAAATTGATGTATACACTCTTTGAAACGCTATAACTCAGCAACGAAATGAGATAGAAATATAAGGTTTGTTATATTTTATTCTTTAAACTTCCTTAAGCCCGTACAGTCGGGTGCAAAAAGGTTTTTACCTGCTCCGTAAGAACTGAGCTTACCGGATGATGATCGGTGCGAAATTAGGTACTTTTACTGAGAGTCAAGGCAGATAAAACTGGATCTGTCCCTTCTGAATGAAAATAGGGTACGAAGTATACGCTTGGGATGTGCTATTCACGTGCTTAACTATGACTTAAGTCTAAACCTTTATCCACTAGACTGTACTTGTTTAAAATGTCACCTTCTGCCACAGTATACTCCCAACACTGACGTCGAATAGAGCTCCATACCGACTGGATTGTAACTAATGGAATGATATCATTGATGGAATGTTCCATCTGATCTCTTAATTCCGTCAGTGTTTGTACGTTTGTTGCGTACACCGTGTTCATTGAAGTTCCCCAAAGGTAAAAGTCGAGAGGGGTTAAATCGGGAGATCGAGGAAGGAACTCCATAGCACTTCCTCTTCGTCCTATCCATCTGTGATTGTCTCGGAGTTTTGTTATTGTTACCTTTGTTGGCGGTGGTGTACCAAATTCAATTCACCAACCTCATTGAACCTCAACAATTCACAGGTTTTCCGACACCTCAACCCCCTCTAGTGAGCTGAAGTATTTTCGTTAACTTTGTATTTGAAGTATTTTATTATATTTTATTAATTGGGGAGGCCGTGGCCTGGTGGGCTTTCACTGAACATAACTTCTGTGAAGTTAAGCTACATCAGGCACGGCTCGTCACTGGATGGGTGACCATCCGTGTTAGCCAATCTTCACCCCCCCCCCCCCGGCTGCTGTGACCATCATACAGCAGTCGTGAATCCAGGTCCATCCAGGGACCCAACTCGTCGGCCTCTGGCCATACAGTCCCTGGATGGACGTATTGGATCCAATTAATTAATCAAAAAAAAACAACAATTTTTCGATCATGGTTTCAATTTCAATTTCGTTTCGATCGTCTTTCAGTTATGTATTTTTCATTTCAGTTACGTATTTTTGATTTATGCTTGTGGGAAATGATTCCTGATCCTTTTTCGTGTCTGTTTTACAGTTGTACACAGAACAACTTTGAGGAATGGTTTTGAATTAATTATTCTTCGGGCCCAAAATCTTCAAAAACAAAGCAAACAGACAGCTGATTAGTCCACGGCTCACTCCTGCCCAGAACTCTCATGGTTCAATTTGCTTCACTTTTTGCCGCTGTTAACAATAGGATTCGGAGTCTATCTTTAATATACGTCATGGGAAAGAACTATTAAAATCATAATAATCACTGAGAGAGAAGGACTCCGCATTGAAACGTAATTCATTGTTACATCATCATAGATAGTGCATTGTTATTCGTATTTCAACCAACAATGTATTAAGTTTCAATGCGAAGGCCTTCTCTCTCGACGGTCACGACTATACGCTGTCCAACAATCAAACGCCGACGTCACAAATTGCTCCACGCAAACAAAACTCCATAGACATGTAAGAAAATCTATTGTGGACACCACAAATACACATTTTTGGCCCAGTTGATTATAATGAAAAGGGGAGGTGCACAACTAGATGGTACAACAGTCCTAACTACAAAATTTCAACATTCCACAGCTAATCGTTTTTGAGTTATGCGAGATACATACGTACGTACGTACAGACGTCACGCCGAAACTAGTCAAAATGGATTCAGGGATGGTCAAAATGTATATTTCCGTTGAAATCTGAAAACCGAAATTTTTCGCGATTACAATACTTCCTTTACTTAATACAAGGAAGTAAAAATTGGGGAGGGGGGGGTTAAAAAAAATAATTTAGTTGTATTGTAAAAAAAGAAGAAAAATTAGTGATTCAAAATAGTATTATCATGTACATCTGTAATAATTTTCGTTTATAGAAACAATTTTATTTTTCCCAATTATGTGTTAATTTCGATGTATCTTGTCTCTTGTGAGCATACATTACTCTTTCGAGATACATCAATAAGCCTTATTATACCTAAATAAATAAATAAATAAATAAATAAATAAATAAAAGGGTAAAAACAACGAGATAGAATACATAGAGTGGCAGACCGACCGCCATCTTTGTTTGGAATTGCTTTTCTGTGGCCATGACAGAAGAGGGCAGTAATGAGAGAGTCAAAAGACAGAAACCTGTGTGATGCTGGTAATAAATACCGTTTATAGGCATTTAATTTCACTGCAGAATATTTGAACAGCTTAATTAAATATAATTAGAGATCTTCGATTCCCATTAATATTTAAATGTTGTTTCCAGAGTCTAATAAATTATTTTTATTAAATAAAAAATCATTTAAAATTTTATTTTGTTTATATAAAATTTCAACGTTTAATTCTTTTTCTTAATTAAAAGACCCTTATTATTATTGTTTCTTTATAAACTCCAACTCCAATTCAATAACTATTTTTGTTGTTTTACAAAATATTCTTTATTGTCTTTTAAATAAAATAACTTTTGGGCACATTTGTCGCATTTGTAATCCTTGCAATTGTGAGTTTTTTTGTCGGCAATGATGATGAATCCGAATGATGAAGTAATGTTTTAATATTAATTATAAAAGTTAGTAGAATTTTAGTGGAATAATGTGATTCCTCATCAGTATAACTGCTTATGAATAAATGAGGAAAATCTTGAAATATTGTATTTAATAAATGGCTCATTGTGTGACATATTTATTTAAATTTAATACTGCCCTTCATTAATAAAATATTTGCAATCGAAATATTTTTTCTGCAATCGTGCACAAATTAACAAGGCCTCTAGAAACATTAATGAAACACTTTTTACATTCTTTAATGAAAATTAGCATACTATTTTCACTTTTCTTCTGCATATAGGCACTGGTATACTATTTGCAACTTAATTTACTAACATTACTCGCAGGCATTATCACAAAATAAACTAAGTGAGTTATATTCTGGCACATACTCATGATCCCATTTTTCGATTAAAGCATTATTATTAAATATATTTTAAGAAGACGACTTAATACCGTATGCCTTATTAACATTTTGGGGCGCGGCGATTACTTGAGGCCTGCGTTAAAAGCATTCATTTTGATTTATGTCACATTCTTGCTCCTTTTGTTAATATTTTTTTTCAATTTATGGATAAATATTTTAAATTCATTTGTTTTCTTAATAAAATCACCTTATATTTACTTTAATAAAAAAAAATTCTTAAAAAAATTTAACTTTTTATGAAGCGGCATCTATTTGAGGGCGGCGACAAAATGGGGCGGCTATTATTCAAAACAATACGATAAGTAAATTTTTCAGTCATCAGTCATTTCACAATTACCATTATATGAGCGATCAGTGCGTGCAATTAAACATCTTCTATTTGCAGAAGGAAACAAAAGAGCATTAAGATTGTTATTTTCTCCACAGTTTTTGATTGACGAGACAAATAATTCTAAATTATCTTGATTTAGTCTTCTCGTGAAGAGATAGTTTAAAATTTGAGTATCACACCAAATAAATTCCACTTAAATAATAAAAGGTCCAAAAACAGTTTGTCAATTAAACCAAAAACTAGCACAAATGATCCATTGTTTAATTTCAGTGTTTTTAAGTAAATCGAAAGAATGCCATCGCTTTAGCAACAGAATAGCTCAAATTTTCTTTACAGAATGCCGTCTCTTTGGCCACCTCTCCCATTTTTCTTTTAATTGCATTTTCATTGCATTTATAATCAGAATATTAAATAATATTTACATTTTATATTACGTTATAGTGATTTTTTTAATTTTTATTTTTTTCCTCAGTATTTTTTACCAAAAATTACGGTAAAACAACCAACTTAATAATTCAAAAAGGCAATTTAATTAAAACAATAGAATTACTCAATTTGGCAGGCTTAATGTCGCTCATTTTTTATCTATGTTAGTTTATATAACCATTTCGCAGTTTGTTTCTAGCATGAACACTTTCGGATCAACGAAATATTTCCAACATATTTTATTTTCTAGAGCTTTTACAAAAAAATAAACGTTTAATCATGTAATCTACTGCTTGTTTTTGCCCTCTTCTTACATGGCCGCTATTAATCAGTTTGGCGGCGCTGTAAGCAGTCGGTGTATTCTATCTCGTTGGGTAAAAATAGATGACCTCAGGGGTTCCGCTACTTTCCTATATCTTCTTCGGGAGGATTAACTTCTTGTTGTTCTATTTTGCTACTGTGTGTTAACGTTATTAAACTATTTTATTGTGGAACAGTGGTTTCCTTTGTCTTTGTTAGCATTTCATCTTGTCCACAGTTTCTGGCTTATTTACTTTATTATAAAGTAGTGACGTTGTTACCATTTCTGTTCAATGTCTTGGAATTACCCTGCGTTTAGCTGCTGTGGATTTTGAACGAATGCACAATTTGGTAGAAAAACAATATTTCCGATGGCATGTTGCTCTATTTTCCCTTCGATAATCTCCAAAGTTTGTCTGAGAAATTCTTTGCTTATGGGCCATTTTCCAGCAGTTTTCACAAGTTTGTTTTCAGCCTGCAATGTCCAACGAAAAAGAGATGTATGGCAAAATTTTATTGTATCAAATGTGGAAAACCATTTTGCTACGATCTTCGAGCCATGCAGTGCATTCAATGAAAACCTTATTAAGTAGCGGAAGAATGGAGCTACGTATTGTTTTCACAATGTCCGTCTGTCTGTCTGTTCGTCCGTCCGTCCCCTTAATAATTTCCGCATTTTTTGAGGTAGAAGATTGAAATTCGGAATGTAGCTTACTAAGGGCATGTGCACCTAAACTATTTAGTTTGGTTTTGATTGGGGTCGAAGTTTCGGGGGCGGAAATTACAAGGGACCAAAGGTCTACGCGTATTTATCCATATTCCTCTAAGCAAAATCAACAATACTATGAAGTTTGGGCCAAATTGTCTCAATTGGTTCGGAATTGTGGGGGGTGGCAGTTACTTGAACTATGGCAACATATGGCATGTCATATATCATTCGATCGAAAATGATATGAAACGAAAGAAGATAGAGGAAATCAATTTTTCGATTTAAAAAACTGAAGAGGGGGGTTAAAAAGTGAGATAAAAGGTAATGTCAGGGCTTCCGCTACTTTCCTATATCTTCCTCGGGAGGATTAACTTCTTGTTAATATTCTTTTTCCTGCCTTATCTATCTTGTGTTTTATTTCTCTTCAGAAACCAAGATATATAAAATCTTTCTTTGTGGATTAGAGGTTTTTCCCATTTTGGAGTTTAATTGCGTCTTCATTCTAATACTTCCTGATTTGCGTAAGAAAATCGCAATTGCAACGTTCTTTTGCTTCACGCGTGTGCCGCTCGTGTCGTCTTTCCACCTCAGTCTATCTTCTGGATCTTCATTCTAATTTACTCAAGGCAAAGGCTCCACGATGGTACCCAGCGGACTTTGTGAGCTTTGCATACATGTTGACAGCCACAAGATCCGTTTTCAGTGCATGCACTTCGACATATTTTCATTTATATTTTTCTGATTTATATTGCTATTTACTTCGCTAACATTAATTGCTCAGTTTTATACTCTTTCTATTTAAGGAATTGCTTCGTTAAAAATATATTTATGGACATAAGCACCGATCTTTTATCTCACACGTGATATGCATGCATCCATGTGAATATTAAACAACCAAGGGGATATCACGCTTTCTTGTCTAACGCAGTGTTTAATGCTAAACCATTCTTGCATTGCCTTTTTCATAGTTACACGTGCACGTACCCATATACATCGCTTTTACAAGAAATAGTTCGTTCACAAAGTATTATTTTCGCACTCGCCACATCTGTTGTAAAAACTAATATTTTAGTTTTCCAAAGCTAACAAGTAGTCTATTAATCTATGCCGGGTTTTTTTCTTAAGCATTCCTAAAATTATACAGTATTCGCAATCAGATATTGCAAAATTTTATCAAAACAAAAAGTCCGTTAAACTTACAGTAAACGTGGGGTATCATCTAGTGGTAAAATATTAAACTCAGAACTTCACGATCTAGAAATGGCTACATAATAGGAATCTTCCAATTGTATTAAAAAACGGAAGGAAAAGATTTTGCGACCTCAATTCTAACCGAGGACAAACTCGTACCTCGTGCTTATTACTTTCTTATGGTGGAGAAGTTAAAGAAAAACAAATAGTGGGGATGGAATATTCATAAACATACGAGGGGTGATCAAAAAGTAAGGTTACAAAGCCTGCAGTGAAACGTTTAAATTTTATTTCATACAACCAATACAGCCAACGGATAGCACATACATTAGGTTATCTTTGGACATAGTCTCCATATCGTTTTAGGCACTTGTCAGTTCGTGGAATGAATTTGAATATTCCCTCCTGGTAAAAATCCTGTTCTTGCGTCCTCAATCACGTTGTCGCGAAGCATTCAGGAGGAAGCGGCCAGGACTTGTCGCCGACAACGCGCGACCTCGTACAGCTCAGAAGACCCCCACGCTGTTGAAGCAGCTTAGCTGGAACATCATCGAACACCCTCCCTATAGCCTGAACCTCGCTCCAAGCGACTTTCACCTCTTTCCTCACTTGAAGGAGCACCTAGAAGACCGACGAGGAGGTGAAGCACTTCACTGAACACTCATCCCACGAATCGACAAGTGCCTAAATCGATATGGAGACCATGTCGAAAAATAACCTAATGTATGTACCTCTCAGTTGGCTATATTAGTTGTATAAAATAAAATGTACACGTTCCACTGCAGGCTTTGTAACTTTACTTTTTGATCATCCTCGTAATGTAAAACTGAAAACTTCGTTCAGTCATTCACTATACCTATATTAATTGTGATCAATTTCTTTTACAGGTCTCCCTTATGAGCGCTATCAGACAGTTTTCTCCCACGCCTCAGCTTCATGCCTACTAACACGCGAGCAACTTCTGCGGGCTGCTCTCAGTTGGGTTAATCACTCCCGTCCCACAAGGAAAGATCGCCTCCCAGACCTCCTCTCGTGTCTTCAGGTTTCTCATCTTACAGCATCGGACTTGCGCTTATGTGTGACGAAAGATATGTTGGTTGAGAAAACGTCTTTGCTATCACTTCCTCCAAACGATAAAGATTCTTCCAGCAGCAATGAAAGCCATTTGGAGGGAAACTTCGAAAAAAGCATCGTTCGAAAGAAATCAGACAAACTGGACACCAACGAGAAGTTTATTCAAACTCCCAATTCCGTCTTTGATTCTAAGCTTTACGTATTTTCCTTGTCCAAAGAATGTAAGATAATTTTGGAAATGTACTGCTTTGAACTTAGTAAATGGCAGGTAATTGAACTTGCCGAAAATGATGCTATCACCGAAGGGACAACTTGTACATTTTACAATGGAATTATTTATTTTATCGGTAAGTTTTATTTTCATCATATTATACGAGATTTCTTTTCATAAAGTTTTGAAAATTCTGTACAAATTATGGATATACATAATCTACGAAATGTAATTAGGCACCTATACAAAAGCTTTCTCTGAGATTTTTGTCAAAAGTTGGTGATCCCATCTCTTGCTGCTATAACAGCGGTCACCCTCTGAGACATGGTGGTAACGAAGTTGTGGAGAAGATGCATTGGATTTTATCGCCATTTCTCTTGCAAAATCTCACACAAAGTTCTTTGGGAGACACATAAGGGCGTTATTGCTCACCTTGTCTCTTCCTGGAGCCTTCTTCTTTTTCATTTTACTAATGATTGTGGCGATCTCTCCGGCCTCGATGTTCTTCGTTAAATGCTGCGGGACTTCATCAAAGTTGACAAGATAACAGAAGTTGGCAGCTTCTTCCGAGATCCTATCCGCCATTTCAAGTCGTCTCAAAGATGCTCAGTGTGACTGAGGTCGGGGCTCTGTGCAGTCCAATCCAAATGTTGAACATTTTTCTCTTCATACCGTCGCATGGTTGCAGCGGCAGCATCGCACCTGGCATTGTCTTCTTGGAAATAACAGATCCATTACGTAACAACGCTACAGTGTTGGGAGCACTTCATTGCCCAGAATGTTACAGTATGACTGTGAGCTCATGTTACCACAAGGAGCAATCAATGGTCCAACATCGTAGTACGTGAATCATGAACAATTAAACTGTCAGAGGGGTGGCCAATTACTTTTAAGCAGATAGTGTATATCATAAGTTTACAAAATATTTAAAACCGCTTCCTGAAAACGATTTTTACAAAGTTTATTCCCTCCCATTTTTAAAACTGTAAGGCCTGAACAACGCTTAAACGGAATGATTCACTGGCAATGTCTTTAGTTGCTAATTAGTAATTACATTATCAAGATAAAAAAAAGTCCAAGAAGCATTATACAGTTACATGCTCACTGCAATAAAACAATGAAACTGATTTTAAACGTACATACAGTAGTTACTCTATACAGTGACACCCATTAAGTAAATAGACACCCCTCATTTCAGGTTTATTCATCTTTTTAATAGAAATAACTGTGAATATGCACTTAAAGTTTACAATATTGTTTGCAGGAACTTACTCTCATTTTTAAGAAACATGCCTCGAACGCCTTGTGCCACGAATTGAGTGATTTTCAACGAGGGCGTATTGCTGGAAAATACGAAGGTGATGTCAGCCAAAGAAAAATTTCCCGCACACTTCAGATTCCACCGTCCACAGTTAACAGGTTAATTAATTATACAGTTCAAAACTCTAAAAAAGGAAACTATAGAGTCACATGCAGGCCGGTTGGACCAACAGCATGGCAACTGAGGGATGCAAAACGAGTGCTTGAGAGAAATTCCCGTGCAAGGCTTTAGTCTGGCAGAACACCTGCAAATGAGTCGTAACACGGTTGTCAGATATCTGCACCAGGTAGGCTATTATGGAGAAATCTAAGGCGAAATCCCTTTCTCAACGCATTCAATATTACAAAGAGGAAACACTGAACGACTGAGATGTGGAAAACCGTTTGATTTATTTGGCATCATGTCACCTTCTCAGCTGAGTCATCTTTTGTTTTAGTGGTCGATATGGGTCTTGAAAAATGCAGCCAAGATTTCAGCACGAACCACCTGCAACCAACTGTTAAGCATGGTGGATTTTCTATTATGGTGTGGGATGTCATTTGAGCTATTGGAATGCGTGGATAACATTAATGCCGTATTAGACAAGGGTCTTTTGCCAATATCTTCCAGCGGAATTCTTGACAAGACATCCATTCTATTCATGGAGGACGGTGTCCTGGTAACACTGTTCTGGCTTGGCAGGCACAACATGGCATCCAGAAACTATCATGGGCCAGTCAGTTACCCAATATGATTCCCATCGAACACGTCTGGAGTACGCTTGATCGTGCCGTGAGAAAACAATCACAAAAACCTGCTTCCCATGCGAGACAAATGCTTCGAATGTTTGCGTAGCGAATGGATCAAAATTCCACAGGCCACCCTGCAGAAAGCAAAAGGCGCGGCAACAAAGTTCTGATGCGCATGTGTAAGAAAAAGGTGTCGCAAATAGTTTTTATGCAATAAATGAATGAACGAAGATTAGGATGTCTATTTACTTATTGGGTGTCACTGTAGGTTTATAAAAATACCGGACACTTGAAAGTATCCCTTTTAAATGTTCTCGTTTTCAAAGGAGAAAATCAGTGTTGATCGCCCTGATTGTAAAAAGAAAAAAAACTTAATATTATGATGCTGTTGACGTAATCATAGAGCTGGAAGGAAATCAGGACCGCTACTTAATTTTATGTTTAACCTAACTTTGTTTAAGTTAAAATTTACTATCCAATGTAGCAATCTTCTCCAATTCATCCTTCGATACATTGAAGAGCAATTGAATTAGAGACAGCTGCCATTATTAGTACCTTATGTTTACAATAGAAGTATGGTATGAGTACGAAATGGCATAAGCAGTGATCCGACCGTAGCCAGCGAAAAAGACAGGCCTGGGCCAACGTCTCTTATAAAGAAAGCCTCGCCACTGAAAAGTCATATATTGTTACATCATCATAAGTCGACCCGAGGCTAACGAGAAATACAGGCTCCGGCACTGAAAAGTCACCTGACCAAGATAGATCTATTAACAATCCAACCTTCATTCTTTCCAACAAAGGATAAAAACACTGATTGTTAAAATACAAGATGGAAACAATGAAAATTACATTGTTAATAGACCTATCTTGGTCAGGTGACTTTTCAGTGCCGGAGCCTGTCTTATTCGTTAGACTCGAAGTCGACCGAGGCAACACCACCTAGACAGAAGGCCTGCGCATAGAAACGTCATACATTGTTACATCACACAAAAGCGGCTATTGTTAATCGTATTTCTACCAATAATAAACTCTAAATTTGGCCGTTTGATGATCGTATTTCTACCAATAATAAGCTTTATGACGTTTCTGTGCGCAGGCCTTCTGTCTATAGACCATCCAGCCTTACTTTGCGCGAACTGTGATGTACATGTTAATTGTTATGTATTGTTCAATTTTTGTTATAACAATGTTCAACAATTGAAACGGCCATCACATTTCGCGCAAACTAACGCTGGATGGACTATAGATGGTGTTGACCGAGGCCGACGTGATAACAAGGCCTAGAAGCGAAATAGTCACCTGACCATCGAGGTGCTAGCAACAATCCAACCTTCACTGTTTCCAATAAAAGGAAAAACATCGATTGTTAATATCCAAGATGGAGACAGTGCTGGTTGGATTGTTGCTAGCACCCCGATGATCAGGTGATTTTTTCGCTTCCAGGCCTTGTTATCTCGTAGGCCTCGAGTCGACCCGTAGCCCACGAGAAAGACAGGCCCTGGCCAACACCTCCTAGAGAGAAAGCTTGCGGACAAAAGGTGTATATATTGTTACATCATCATCAAGCGGCTATTGTTAAATTATTTCTACCAATAATAAGCCCTGAATTTGGAATTTGGAACACTTTTTGTCCGCAGGCCTTCTCTCTAGGAGGTGTTGCCCTGGCGCGGAAACGTCACCTGACCATCTCAGTCCGAATAACAATGTAACCTTCATTGTTTCCATCTTGGATTTTAATAATCAGCAATTTTTCGTTTGTTGAAACGATGAAGGTTACATTGTTACTCGGACTAAGATGGTCAGGTGACTTTTCCGCGCCAGAGCCTGTCTTTCAAGTAGCCTACGAAGTCGACCGAATATAGGGCTTATTGTTGATAGAAATAAGATTAACAAAGGACGAAGTATGATGATGTAACAATGTATGACGTTTCAGTACGGAGTATAGCTACTATATTATACCAAGCTGACTCGACCGCCATTACGGAGCCCACTTGTAATAGTAATGAATGCTACAAGAGCGAGCATTTTTATCTTAAAATCTTTGCGAAAATGGCTAAAATTGGAAGAATGGAAAGAGCTGTGCCAGATTAGTATAAGCAAGTGCGATGAAAGGCTATTATTACCAATATTTCGAAGAAATTTTAATATGTATATGTCAAAAGAGCCTCTTCTCGTCATGAGAGGGCCATATAAATGAAGCTAGAAACATATCTAGCGACTCGCGTTCTATATTCTCCTTGCGACTCCCGCATAATCATCAAGCGGCAATTGTTTATCGTATTTCTACCAATAATAAACCCTAAATTTGGCCGCTTGATGATGATGTAACAATGTATACACCTTTTGTTCACAGGCCTTCTCTCTAAGGAGGCGTTGACTATGGTCGGTTGACTTTTAAATGCCCAGACCTCTCTTATTTTTCGGCTACGTGATCCGACAATCAAAGGAGTGATGCGACAGGAATCAATAGTAGTCGGACGCTGTATGGGTAAGACGAAAGATCTCGGAAGTCGCTGTATTGTGTCACGGGTGTACCGTAAGCACGGCGATGACGGTAAAACTCTCCCTGCATTGGGCCAAATCCCATGGACAATAGTGTGTGGATGAGCGGGATCGTCGTCGGCTATCTCGCATTGTAACGTCGGATAGACGGGCCACAGTGCAACAGATCACTCGGCAATACCTAAAGTGCAAAAATAGCTCCGATATCAATTGTAGATGCCCCGATACAACTGCTCATGGGATTTAAATTTGGATTTCCTTCCACCGAGCCAGCATGCACTAAGATTTTCAAGATGGCCGCTAAACTTCTGATGCTATCTAAAATTCATGTCGGGACTACTTTTTCCAGTTGGTTATTAACGCTGGTGAACAGAAACATGTACGTAGCCACACCATCCAGAACCATGTTCTCTATGGGGTACAGAAGCCATCATCCCACGCGGTACCTCTGCTGACTGCACATCACAACGCCATGAGTAGCGTCGAAACGGGAACATCGCCACTGCAATTCAGATATGTGGAAAAAGGTTGTCTGGACTGATGAATCGAGAATCATTTTGGTACATGCTCATGACAGGATACCGATATGGCGCAAACCATATGAAGCGATGAACCCTTTTTACCAATGAAGTACTCTACAAGTTGATGGAGGTGGCATTCTCGTCTGGGGACTGTTTACGTGGACTGAAATGAGACCACGTATGTATGTATGTATGTATGTATGTATGTATGTATGTATGTATGTATGTATGACATCGTCTCTCACAGGTGAACGTTATCGGGATAACCTTGACGATCATGTGCTCTCGTTTGCATATCTTCAACATCCTGATGGAGACCTCTTTCTGCAATAAGACAATGCACCGTGTCATCGCTCCCGAATTGTATCCTTGTATCCGGATGGTTGGATGAACACTCCACAGACGTGAACTCGCTTCCTTAGTAGCTAGGTCTCCTGACCTCAATCCCATTGAGCACAACTGTGATGCCATCCAAAGAGATGTCCGAGCCTCAGACCTCCCCTTCCTCCATCAAATCTTCGGAAACTGTGGGAGCTTATTCAGGGATCGTGGGTTGTATGGCTTCCCAACGCTTCTGGTGTCTTGTCGAATTCATGCCAAGACGAATCGCCGCCGTAATCAAGGCGAAAGGTGGTGTTACACCATACTAGACAGATATCTCTTAATTCAGTTGCTGCTCAGCGTATTCATCAATATGCAGTCCTTGACATATCTTAATTAGTAACTGATTAATTAATTCCCCGCGTTCTTCATATTATTAGTGAATATCGATTAATTGTCAACGCAAAAAAAGTCAAATATTTTTGGAAAAATGTACCATTAATGTTTTCGGGTATGTCACATATCCTTCCTCAATTAAAGAGAATATTGTCGTACTTAATTATATAAGTAAATATTTAGAAGACATTAAAAATTTTATTAACAATAACCCTATATTTCTAGTAGAAGGTAAAGATAACTGCAACAAAACAAGTATCACCGCGGACTACAACAAAAGTTAAAATAGCACAACTATACTGATTGCTCAATTGAAAGTGAACACTTTAGATTTTAGGAGTTTTGTCGAATATCTAGTAAAATATTTTACGAATTACCCTGAAATTTCAGGGGTGTAAAGTGCATATTACATCTCATATATTTCAGCGAAAGTTTTGTCCCGAAGGCAAAGAGGTGACCAATAACAAATTGAACAAAAAAATAAAGTTTGGGATCACCCTGTAAAAAAGAATGCTTTAAATGCGTTGTAGCTGTAGCATATGATTGAGGCTTCTTTTACTTATCCGTGTTCTTTTGTATGAGAATAGCACTATGTTCATGGATATATAAAGATGTCTTAAAAAAAATGGAAATTTCTTCGTAAATTTTTTGTTTATAACATGCAGGGTTTTCAACTCAACGCAATTTTCAGGAAACTTTATAAACTACAGTAGAAACAATAAACATCCTGCCATGGGAATATTACATATTTGATGAAATATGAGCATTTTTACTAAATATTGTTTAACTGCGCATGCACAAGCTTTACCACAATGTCTTTTGCATAATTTATTAGCCTAATGTATAGAGCTACTCTTATAAAAAGCCGAAGAAATAGCCTGAAAATGCATAAAGATATCGCCGATAGAATGAGTTGAATTTCAGTTGCTCTCCAGAATAAACAAAACGATAAAGGGGTTTTCTCCAAATTTTTATTTTTGGACCGAACACCAGTATCAACTACTCCCCCTTACGCCGATATGAAGTCAATATACTTATTTATATAATCTAAAATTCTTTTAAAATTCGCTGTAACTATATGTGGTTGTATCATAAATGTAAAGAGCTAAATGTATGGAACATAATTATTATTTCTTTACCCTACTAGACAGGCAAAGGACGTCTATTTAGTAATTTCCAGAACCAATTATCGTAACAGGGAGTCCGTCACGTAGCCGAGTAAAAATCTGGGCCGCAACTCGCTCAGCTATACGGGCTCTACAGCTCTCTTCTGCATTTAGAAAAGCTTTCAGAAGGTTTGTTATTTTTCCTGAAATGCCACAACCTTCTTCATAAATCAACATTTATGACCGGCTTATAATTTCCGCAATTTTTGTTTTTATACAAAACTCTCATTTTATCTTCATCTATATCGGATACCCAAATGATAAGCGGACGAATGTGTGTTTATTAGTGCTATAATCCGATAACCCCTATTTGTTTCACATATTCGCCTACCTGGCTGTTTTATGCTTTCGGCACTACCAGGGTTGGTGAATTTATGTCCCACCATTTTGTCAGTAATTTTTGTTTTTCCCCATTGTCCTTGTAGTTGCGATGGACCCCCAACTCAAGACTACATGTTGTGACTCTGGCCCATCTAGGTTAGTTATGTTTTAACAGAATGTAAGCCGCAACTATTTCTTATATTGTATGTATAATACTTAGCAATTTTTTTCTAACCCATTATTTTCGTTGTGTGCCCCCGAGGTCTCACTTGTCGGTCTTTGATCATAACTAGCCTCGTGGGGCACTGTTGTATTTTTTTCTAACCATTAATAAATAAATAAATAATAATTTATGAAGAAACAAATTAAAAAAATTTCTAAATAAAATGAAAATAAGTTAGAATGGCGGAATGGAACATTCGCACAGGCCTCCCACGAGTTGATGATACGGATACGAAAAAGAAAATTGTATTTCTCAATTAGAGGAAGCTGTTCAAAACGTTTTTATTGTGTTTGAGGCGCGCTGAAATGAATGCTTTTGCCATTTCTTTTTTCTTTTTTTTTTTTTTAATTAATTTCTCTAAAAAGGGTTTGTTCAATTCCTTAAAAAATACGTCAATGCATAGTTAAAAGACCCCTCAAAGTTGGAAACAGTTTTTATTTAAAAAAAAAAAATTATCGTGGGGCGATCTGGAGGGGGAGGGGGGGATAGTAAATAACTCCAAAACGGCTCATCACAGCCATACAAGTCATTTAGAAAAAAATTTCGCCTAATGAGAGGACTCGTGCATGTTGAGTTTATTCAGTTCGGTTCGCTCGTTTGAACGCTATAGTCATTTTTTAATTTTTAGAAAAAATTAATATCTCTAAAAAGGCTTATCCAATTGACATAAAATATACGCTAAGGCACAAGTTTAAGATACCCCCTGAATATGTATAATTTTTATTTGGTTCTGCTCTTTGCCGTTTCAGAGGAGTTAGCTGCACAAAATTGTTCACATACATTACATACTTACGTACAGACGTAATTTCAACATATCTTTTCGAATCATGAGTTGGCCTACCACACTCTTAAGAGTGAAAGCCTTTGGGACCGTTTCAGAAACTCAATTTTTTTTGCTGAAATCGACTTGAAAACTCTTGATTCGTAAGGATATGTTGAAATTTTGAATAAAAAATTTTCCGTCTGTGCGTATGTATTTACGTACGGGACCAATTTTGTGCTAAATCCTCTGAAACGGCAAATAGCCGAACCATATAAAAATTATACATACTTAGAGGGTTCCTTAAATTGTGCCTTAGTGTATATTTTATGTCAACTGAGTAAGCCTTTTTCGAGATATTAATTTTTTCTAAAGATTAAAAAAATGGCTGTAGCGTTCAAACGACCGAACCAAACTCAATAAACTCGACATGTACGTACTCATCTCATTAACGCGAATGTTTTTTGAAATGACTTGTTTGGCTGTGATGAGCCGTTTTGGAGTTATTTACTATCCCCTCCCCCAAGGATCGGCGGGGGCCCCCCCCCCCCATTTTTTTTTTTTTTTATAGAAATTCAGACAGCGGGGTTCCTAAACTATGCATTGACAATTTTTATGGAAATGGGCGAAGCCTTTTTAGAGAAATTAATTCTTTTTGAAAAATTGAAGAAATGGCAGAAACATTCATTTCAAAGCTCCAAACACAATATAAACAGCATGAAGAGATTCCTCTTATTGAAAAATACAATTTTCTTTTTGACGTAGAATACGTCTTACGTTTCGAAACTGGGGTGCCACGCTTAAATCGTGAATGTCACGAAAAGTGTTGATCACGAAAGCCTTAATAACGTCAAAAGTATTAATGATAGAAAAATGAATGATAATGCAATCGATAGGAAATAAAACAAAGCATGCTTTAGACTTTGACCAACTTCGTGCTGACGTCATCGGCTGATGCAATCGAAGTACACAGTTGAGTCAGAAAATCTGCTCTCTGGCGGAGATTAATTTAGTCTAGCTCCGGCTTCCTTTGTGATAGCACGACATTTTAGTGTCATTTGTTATCTTTTACGCTTTCTAAAATAGCTTAAAAATTAAACCTCAGTATTTAATCCTTCAAAAAATTCGATTTATCCACTGTTTTACTTCGAATTATCGAGGTTTTTGCTTCTGAGCGGAAGGGAGTAGACAAAATTTTCGAATTATAAAGGTGTTCGATTTTTCCAGGTTCGATTTATCGAGGTTCTACTGTAGTATCTAAGATATCGGCCTTCGAATTGTGGAAATTTTGCAAAATTTACAGAATTTCCAAGTTTATGCATAATATCCGCCAGAAAAATTAGAGAAAACGTCACAGGTAAACAGATCGAGACATGGGGAATCCATGAAGACTTAGATGTCCGATGTTGAACGTCTACGGGCTCATCAGGGACGCCAAAGTGAACTATAGCTCGATACGAATGCGCCAATAACTTCTACTGCTCAGTTCGACGCAAATAACATATTTGATGATATAAACGTTTCAACACCGAGTGATAAAATCCAACCCATGGAGGTGTAAAATGGGCCATAACCGTCAACATTAGCAGCATCTTCATCAAATACGATTTATGTACGGAGCGATATACAGGGTGAATACAAAAGTCTGAACCCCCCTTTTATTTTTTGAGCAGATATGTCAATTTTGATGAATCCAATAAATAGGAAGTTGTGGGTGGTCTATCCCATGGTGCACTTTTCATCATCCCAAATATGCAAATTAGGACACATTCAAAATTTATCTCAAAAACCGTAAGGGATAGAGAAAAAAACCCAACTGCAAACTTGTTCAGCATAAAAAAACAAACAAAACAAAAAAAAATCATCCAAATTTAATCGGAGAAATTTAAAATTAAAAAAATTATGAAGCATTTAAAATAAAAAAAAAATAATCACATGATAATCGCATTTTCGAGGTTGAAAATAAAAATTTTCCATATAAATAGAATTAGACAAGTATGTTCGCCAAATGTTATTGTTTATTTGTCAGATTAGTTGAACTGTCGCCAATGGCGATTTGGCGAGCGGACTGCGCGGACACTGTATTTGTATTATTAAAGCGTTGTACAATGGTGTAGTGAGATCCATACTACGAAGTGTTTACTCTGAGTGGTCAGATTATTATGACCACCTGATATTTGTAGGCAAATTAGCTACGATTTCACGCTTGTAAATAGGCAAGCAGGTTGTTTACCACGACTTTGGAAGTGATTTGTTTCAGAAGATTATAAGTAAACGACGCGGTTTAGCAGCCTTTGAACGTGGGATTATTGCTGGCGCTCGGAGCCATGGAGCTAACATCAGCAAAACTGCTGCGATCGGTAAATTTTTCAAGAGCAGCTGCTGTTAAATTGTTACAGACTGGACTGTCTACCGAAAAACTGGGTCTGAACGTGCCAGTTGTGGCCGTCAACGACTAGTCAATGTTCGGGCAGAAAGGAGAGTGGCAAGACTAGTACAAGACAACAGAAAGTTAACAGCGCATCAAATTACTGCAGATCTTTATCAGGGATCCTCTCAAATGATGTCTGAACGCACTCTTCTCTATACACTTGGATAGGAGAAATTCTCGATCTGAGAGCCAGAAGCCCGCCTCCCATTGGGCTTTCAACCGTGACAACTTGGTTGTCTTTAAGACACCTTGTGACAGCTTGGCTGTCCGGGTGTATGCGATAGCCCAATTGGTAGGAGGCGTCGGCCATGATAGTCGAGGTTCCTAGTTCGAATCCAGGTCGCAGAATTTTTCCTTCCATTTTTCATTCGAAAAATTATTACCTTTGTTTGGAGACAATCTCCAGTTTATAATTATTATTATCTATTAATGTATTTAATTTAAAGTGTTTCATGATTACGTACCAGCTTTTGTACTGTTGGAATCCGTATCACATGAACTTGTACACCACAGCAGTCACTTTAATTAATGACACATGACCAGCTCTAAGCACTTCACTGAAACAAAGCGAGGGAAGAAAGGAAGATTTTAAGTTTAGTCACGCGTCATTATCATGTTTAGACGTATGTCACGCGCACGTGTGAGGTGTTGATGATTTGATTTATAGAGGTCCGGATTGAGAAAATTCGATTTATGGAGGTTCGTTGATCTTTATCTGCGATTTATAGAGGCTATGTTTACCAGAATTCGAATTACAGAAGCTAAGTTTCCATTTGATATCCTCCAAAAAATTCGATTTATCCACTGTTATTGCCCCTGAGCGGAAGGGAGTAGACAAAAATTTCGAATTATAAAGGTTTTCGATTTTTCCAGGTTAGATTTATCGAGGTTCTACTGTAGTATCTACGATATCGGCCTTCGAACTGTGGAAATTTTGCAAAAATTACAGAATTTCCAAATTTATGCATCATAAATACCAGAAAAATTATAGAAAACGTCACAGGTAAACAGAACGAGTGATGGGAATCCATGAAGACCCAGATGTCCGATGATGAACGTCTACGGGCTCAGCAGGAACGACCGAAAGTTGAGTCGTGGCGCCGCCAAAGTGAAATTTAGCCCGATACGAATGCGCCAATAACTTCAAACCGCTCAGTTCGACACAAATAACATATCTGATGATATAAACGTTTCAACATCGAGTGATAAAATCCAACCCATGGAGGTCTATAATGAGCCATAACCGTCAACAAATGCGATTTATGTACGGAGCGATATATATGCGACAATTTGGGATGCTGAATTCATATTTCGTTTTATATTCATAAACAATTATTTTATAATCGACTATCTTTTTATATATTTTCTAACGGACTTATCATCTCATGTCAACACGGATTTATCCCTCAACGTAGTACGTCTACCGCTTGTTATGAATTGCTGGAGTATGTTTCTGCTAATATGGTCTCCAATAGTTATGTAGCCGCCGTTTTTGTAGATTTCTTTAAGGCCTTCGACCTGGTCTCTGTTGACAGATTAACGGATAAACTTTCGCGTCAATATGTGGACCTCCACTGCAATGGTTGAAATCTTTCTTAACGGATCGGGTTTACCTTTTAAAACTGTTCGGCTTGTCTTCTTCGATTAAACGTAGTGTTGAGGTCCCTCAGGGATCGATTCTTTTGCCACTCTTCAAATTTATATAAAATCAGCGACGGTGGATGTTGTCACAAACAAAGAAAGAATCTAACAATGGGTTATTTCCCGATTATACAATCGCGTGGAATCGCTTCTAGTCTTCTATCTTCTATCTATATATATATAACTAGCAAAGGTACCCGGCGTTGCCCGGGATAATTCCACTTGGATGTAAACAGAACAATCTCCAAAAATTAAATTAAATTTTGCAATATCTTAAAAATAAACCCATGAAAATGCTTAGAATTAATACAGTAAAAATTCTTAATGAAAATTCGAAAAAAAGGCTCACAATGGCTGGACCTCTCCAATAATTTCTTACTCACGTAATCTTACCTCAGATGTATACTTAGTGTTGTTGCAATTTCCACTCTTCTCTCGATGTGTTGAAGCAAAACTTGGCCATTCATCACTTTGTGCAGTCTAGCGCTCGCCGATTCTTCTATTTACTTGCTTCCCATTTGCTCATTACATCACGGAGCTAACTGTCGTCTTTCCACTCTTTCTCAATAGTTTGCTAACTCTCCATTATCTCCATTTACTGATCATTTTTAAAGATTTTCAAGAAATTGTTAAGTACTAAGAACTCTCTTTTCTAAGAAAAATCTGAATAACAGGAATTCTATGCATTGTTACAAATTGAAACTTATCCATATTGCATCATCATTTTATGTTCATTGTTATAATTCTTGGAAAGGATTGCTTTATCATTGCATCATCATTTTGAGCTCATTGTTATTGGTGAATTGCGTGTTGAACCATTGTTGATA
The DNA here is from genome assembly GCA_023313115.1 of Rhysida immarginata. Lineage (NCBI taxonomy): Eukaryota > Metazoa > Arthropoda > Chilopoda > Scolopendromorpha > Scolopendridae > Rhysida > Rhysida immarginata. The sequence continues at coordinate 154,640 of JAHWFO010107524.1, read as the reverse complement.
CCCATTGTTGAACAAACTTTTATTTGCATTGTTGGTCATGAGATATATATTGTTGGTCCGTGCAGAGTGTTTGTGAATTGCGTGTTGATACCATTGTTGCAAAAACTTTGTCTTGCATTGTTGGTCATGCGATATTTATCATTAATATGCCCTGCCATAACCATGAATATCGATTTTTTATCAATTATTATTTTTTCGAAATCTGAAGTAGACCGTGACCTTCCTCATGCTTTGAAGGTCATGTATGCGAAATTTCATCAAGATCGGAATAAAACTGTAGATTTGTATAAAAAACATACAAACAAACAGACACACAAACATCCTTCTGTATATAGAAGACTAGCAAAGGTACCCGGCGTTGCCCGGGATAATTACACTTGGATGTAAACAGAACAATCTCAAAAAATTAAATTAAATTTTGCAATATCTTAAAAATAAACACATGAAAATGCTTAGAATTAATACAGTAAAAATTCTTAATGAAAATTCGAAAAAAAGGCTCACAATGGCTGGACCTCTCCAATAATTTCTTACTCACGTAATCTTACCTCAGATGTATACTTAGTGT
>JAHWFO010107524.1:46401-149072 GCA_023313115.1 Rhysida immarginata | reverse complement strand
AAGTTCCCCGGCGGGGAAGTCTGGGCAAACAGCCATCAAGGGGTCCCACAGGGATCCATACTAAGCCCCACGCTTTTTAATATATATACAAGAGATGCCTTTAGTAACGTTCCCATGGAGATTAATAAAAGCATTTTTGCAGATGACATGGCTATTTGGACTGCGAGCAGCTCCATCCCAAACATCCGCGCAGCTTTGCAAGACGCCTGTGATGCGCTCGATAGTTGGGGAGTGGATAATCACCTTAACTTCTCTCCTGATAAATCGGTAGTTATGTGTATTGCTAAAACAAGGCCCTCTCCGCTGCTCACAATTATCATGCAAGGAGAAAAACTCCCCTGCAGACGCACCCACAAATTCTTAGGTTTTCTTATTGATGACAGACTATCTTGGAAGTGCCACATAGCAGAAGCAAAAAGACGTCTTCAAAGCAATTTGGCTCAGCTGAAGCTTATCACTAGGGCAAAATGGGGACCAGCATGGAGTGAATCCTCCAAACTCATTAACACGCTTATTAAATCCACGGATATCTCAGCTATTATCTTCCTCCTTGCCCCCAAGAGTGCAATTGAGTCTTTAGTTAAAGAAGAAAGGAAGATTATCCGAAGTTGTCTTCATGCCCCTCAATCCTCGCCTTGTTCGACGCTTTATATAGAAGTGAACTTACCCCCCCCCCGCATCTAAGGTGGGAAGCGAAGGCAGCTGCACAATTCCTCTCATTCTGCCACGTCAAGTCTAATCTTATTGAGGGCATTACACTGGCTGAAAAATCTCACACTGTTATGAAGTCAAATAAACTCAGGACCCTAATATCTCAAATTTTGGCAAAGTTTAATTGTGAGCGTTTTAAAACTTGTGGAATTACAATACTAAAAAATGTCTGGAAGCACCCTCCACCTGATCTCATCTCGGATACTCCTAGGTGGGTCTTCGAATCTCCCACGCGATCTTTACGGGATAAACTTTTTAATGATTTCTTGAGAGATAAACATTCTGGTTTTATTAAAGTATATTCAGATGCTTCCCTGTCTCCTTCAAGTCTTATTGGGGGGATCGGAGTGTACATAAAGGGAAAACACATAATCTCCAAAAAAATTGAACCTGCAACTAGTTCTTATCAGCTTGAACTAATATCAATTCATTGTTCGCTAACTACCATTGCAACTTTACCCCCAAATCACTATCTGATACTTTCGGATTCGCTTTTATCCATTCAATCAAGTTTTCACAAACTCCGCTGGTTTTATAACAACCTTATCGGCCGAGTGATAAGCCTTCTACATCTGCTTGAAGAGAATAATTATTGTATTAGATTTCTCTGGGTACCTGGCCACCACGGAATAAGCGGAAACGAAACTGCAGACAATCTAGCTCATTGGGCGAGGGTTGGGAATAAACCTATTTCAATATCTCGAGTAGACACTTCATCTTTTCGAGACTGTATACGGCGAAGCGTTACTGTGAACTGGAACAATCTTTGGCTTGCGGAATCCAAGGGAGCCTGTTACAAATACCTTTTCCCTAGGATAGGAAACTTTAGCCATTCCTCACCAAAATGGCTTTCTTTTCAGCAAAAGTCTATCCTCTTCAGGTTAAGAACTGGTCATGTACGGCTAAACAGTTTCTTGTATAAATTAAAGATAGCGCCTACGGACCGTTGCAAGTGCGGGGCAGTTGAATCAGTAGAACACGTGTTACTCCATTGTCCTATTTTTTACCGTCAGAGGGAGCCCCTTCTGCAGGAGTTCCAACGCAGGAAAATTGATATTTCTCTACAAAATATTCTCCTTGCTTCCCCGATGAACCGAGAAACTAAGAAGACAATAGTGAAAGTTCTTTTCAAATATCTATTTGAAACCAATTTATTAGAAGTATTGCAAAAACCCCTTGTCAATAGCAGTTTTTAGTTTAATCTAGTAATCTAAAACGGAGAGCCTCCATCTCTAGTGTAAAATCAGCTAGTCTCCTCCCCTGGGAGACGAGAGCTGTGAAGGAAGGAAGGAAGGAAGGAAGGTAAACGACGCGATTTAGCAGCCTTTGAACGTGGGATGATTGTTGGCGCTCGGAGCCATGGAGCTAATATCAGCAAAACGGCTGCATTCGTTAAATGTTTAAGAGCAGCTGCTGTTAAATTGTTACAGACTGGACTGTCTGCCGGAAAACTGGGTCTGAACGTGCCAGTTGTGGCCGTCAACGACTAGTTAATGTTCGGGCAGAAAGGAGAGTGGCAAGACTAGTACAAGACAACAGAAAGTTAACAGCGCATCAAATTACTGCAGATATTTTTCAGGGATCCTCTCAAATGATCTCTGAACGCACTGTTCGCCATACATTGCCTAGTATGGAATATGGGAGCCGAAGGCATGTTCGAACACTTTTGCTGTCTGCAGTTAACAAGATAGAACGTCCACAATTTGCACAGGAACACAAGGATTGGACAGTTGAGCATCGTAATAAAGCCATGTGGTCTGATGAACCACGTTTTCAGTTGAATCATACAGATAACAGAATGAGAATTTGACGGAAACTGCATGAAAGCATGGAGAGTCGTAGGGGCAGTTATGGTTTGGGGCATGTTTTCCTGGCATAATATGGGTCCTTTAATTTGTGTAGAAAAACGTCTGAATATCAGAACACGCCTAAGTTCTTTGCTGATCAAGTTCATGCAATCATGTTGATGGTATATCCCGATGGAGATGGCTTCTTCCGTATGCACCATGCCACGCTACTCGTATTTTGCAGGAATAGTATCAAGAACAAACTATTCCTGTGCGTTGTTTGCTTCAAAAAAATTTTTTTTGCTACTGAATGTATGCTTTAACTCCTATGTTGATTCGACAATTGAAAATGATAGTAAGGCAAAATTGTTGCGATCGCCACGAACAACGACGAACCTGGCTTAGGTGGCCCCCATAATGACCAAATCTCAATCCAATTGAGCATTTTTGGAAGAAAGTTGAAAGAGCCATCAGACAGGTGGTTACAAAACCAATAAATTTCACACAACATGTCAGTGTTCTTCATCAGGCAAAGACTGTTATTACAGCCTATAAGAAGCAGGGAAAGACATTATCTGCCACGCACAACAGTGGCCGAACGTCGAAGCTCACTGATAGAGACAGAAGGGTTTGAAGCGGATTGTGGTGTCACATTCCTCGCATCGCCTTTCAACATCTCGTGGAGTAAATGCGAATCGCCGCAGTATTGAAAGCAGAAGCTGGCAACAAAGTACTGATGGGGTGGTCACAATAATCTGCCTACTCAGTGTATATTCATCCTAAGGTGTCGATATCTGATATGGAAATGTTGTTGTTCAGTGCGATAATGAAATATTCACCAACAACTAGACCAGTCAGTGACAACATGGAGGTGGGTACTGATATTGCAATTATGATAGTTAGAATTATCAATGTAGATGCTATCATTAAATTTATACGCTCTTAGCTTTATGAAGAAACATTTTAACTTAGATTACAAACCCATCGAATCACCTATTACATTGGGTGGCAGTACTATAAATTTGATGTTTGCGCTAAATATTGATTCTTACCTGTTGCCATTTCAAACATACTTCTCTTAACATTGACCAGTGATTTGTCAGTTGAGAATGCCATAAAGGTTTGGTTAAAAATTTATGATGAATTGCAGTACATTTTTTGTTTGAACATTTTATATCAGAAATTAAATATTTTAAATTGTGCTGTACAAAGTTCTTTCTTATTCGCCATGTGGCCTCAAGACGTATTCTACAACACAGCTCCGTAAAAATTTTTTTGATTCCGCATCATTATCTCATAGTAGACCATACGAGATAATGTACCATTCCGCCATACCAATTTTTCTTTCCTTTTAGATAATTTGTTTTTTCATTTTTTGTTTTTCAAATTTTAAAAATTACTGCTCTATTTTGCAGGTGGTGAAACTATTAATTCTGATAAACTGAAAACGTGTAGTGCTTTCGACATCACCTCTCGCAGTTTTTATTCCATTGCTACTATACACGTAGCAAAAGCATGGGCAGGAGCAACTGGTCTTGATTCATACCTATATTGTGCAGGGGGCTTAAGGTTAGTATCTAATTTCTTTTTGTAGGAATATTTTTTAAATCACATCCATAGGGCATATCTATATAACAGTTTTTACATAAGTACGAGGCTCATCCAAAAAATAAATCCCGTTTGCAAAGATTTCTGTGCTGAATTTCTTTATTCCTTTGCAAGCCATAAATACCATTTTGAGACGACCAGCTGCAAACCTTTACCAAAATGCAAATTCTCTTAAAGCTGGGAACAAATTGATCATCCCTCTACAATCAGACTTAGCGCCAAGTGATCTTCACTTGTTCTGCATCTGAAAAAGTTTCTTGATGGCCGGTATCGTCTCGAAGATAATGATATCAGAGAAGCCGCGAGCTCATGGTTTTCATCATTCATAGGCGGCGTCATTCTATGAGAACTGATGACTAGTGCTCTATTGTAAGAAGTGCCAGAATAATATCAAAAATTATAGAAAAATGGTTTAAGGTACGTTGAATCCAATGGATTTAAAGATCTTGTAAACGATTTTTTCTTCTTAACAGTCAATGGGAAATTTATTTTCAGGATGTGTCTCATATAGAGGACCATTTCAATTATACTCTGTCGTCTTTGAATGAACATTATTTCAAATGAAGCTATTTTTGTACCATCGAGTGTGCTTTATTTGCTATCCTTGGCAACGCACTGTAGTCCTATATCGCAGTTTCTTACTTACACTTCGTTATCTGCAGTACACTTCGTTGCAGCATGGGAAGTGGAATTTGGTTCCGTACCCCCTGGCCCATTTTTCAGAGTCCAAGATTTCCGGACCTGCGATTATTAAAAAATATGAAAGACCTAAAAGTCGTTCGACGAAATATTGTGTGATTTGCAGTTTCGTGGATTTACAGTTTCGTGCCCACTTTTAGCAAACTTTCATGATTTCCACCGTAAGTCACTCATATGGGTGGATTTACAGTTTCGTGCACACTTTTTGCCAAGCTTTCATGATTTTCACCGAAAGTCACCCAAAAGGGGGGATTTATAGTTTCCTGCGAATATCTTTAAATGGGCACACCAAGAATTCCTATCTCTTCTTTCATTAGCACTGTTTTCATTATGTCCGCCATCATTCGCCGAGATGAACAGAGCTAGCCTGTTCTTGTCTCGAAAAACATGAAAGAGAAAGAATAATCATTTACTAGTATTACCACTGCTACTGCTGCTATCACTAATGGCACTTACTTGGGAAACTCGAGATGGGCAATAATTGAAGGTGGAACACATTGTTTGGCATGATGCTTTATCTTGATAAATTAATACGTTCTTGCTATTCATTCCATATAGCCTTAGAGTTTCCTCGCGATACAATGTACCAAAATATTCGTCTGATGATAGTTCGCATTAATTTCGGCGTTTGCTACTAATTGACATATTTTCAGGGGTTTTAAGATGTATTCTGCAATCACCGTCATAGGTAAACTTTCACACCAAATTCTCCCCTTTACATCAGAAAACCTATAGGTAGTAAGAAGAATCTTACGTAAGGAACCTTTTAAACATTCTGTGGCATTGGTTTTCCTTTCAGCGATTTGCCACAAAATGTTTTATTACACAATGAGACCATACATGCGAGCTATATGGAGCTTCAGAGCTTTAACTGACTATGAATGAGTTTTCTTGGATAGCACTTTGACGAATTTGTCAAATGTGACAGGTGGTGGACTGGGAGAGATTTTTTTCTATTGTATTGTTTCTTGAGTAAACTTATAAGTAACGCCACGTTTCTGCAATTGTACGGTTTATTCAGTTATAGATATAACAAATCCTGCGATTTTGCAGCGCTGAAACTGCGACAGAAATACGAAATCCTGCACAGAATTTTCATAAGCACAAGATGTAAAACGGTAAACTAACTATTAGGCTACTTTTTCTTATTTTTCTTGCATTCTGTGATAATAGACAGCATGGATATTATAATGTTTTACCAGATTTACCTAAGTACATACACAGTCTTTCCAGAAATCCTTAATTAGTTTGGTCATTTTATCTTAAACATCAAATAATTATGGCTTTGCTAGCAGGCAAATAGAAATTGAAGTACTTCATTCCATTTGCATAAACGTTGAGAGCAAATCGGCCGTGTTTAACTGAAATGAACCTCTGTTTAATGCAACCATTTACGAATACAAATTGTAAGTTAGATTTAACCAATGCTCATTTTCCCATTCAGTAAATATCAACGACCTTTGAGCCAAGTAGAGTCCTATTGTTGTACAAAGGACATTTGGAGAGTTACTGCACCTATGCGCAAGGCCCGTTCCAGACCAGCGATGACTAGTACAAACGGCAAAGTATACGCTTTAGGAGGAAGCAATGGTATAGACTGGTTATCGTCATGCGAAATATATAACCCCATTACTAATGACTGGACGGAAATCTTACCATTGGACAAGGAAATTCTTACTGGACCCTTTCAAATAACATCTTATAAGTCACGTTTAGTCGCAATAAGGTAAATCTTTTAATAAGTACACTGGGCGCTGCTTAATGTGATCACTTTGGGACCAAGCCAAATAGAGTTACATATACGAAACTAAAACAGTCATTAATTGTTGATTGCCTGCAACCACCAGGAGATCATCAATATGCCTTTCTTACTGATAGTGCCTGGTAAAGTCTTTTGCCAAATATTGAACTCCCATAATGGACGAATAGAACATTTAAATAACTAAATAGAGAGAAAAGACTTACCTTAAAAACTCTGCGGATAGTTGAATACATAAGAGATGAAGGAAGGAAACTCCACTTGTCCACAAACATAAATTTAATACACCATAAATGTATACATTTCGGTCACTAAATGACCTTCTTCAGTATGATTCAGGTTGACTAGGTCAGAGTCGGTATTTATAACAAAGGGGTACCAATCAGGGGACAGAGCACCTTGATTTGGTTTATGTTTGTGGACAAGTGGAGTTTCCTTCCTTCATCTCTTATGTTTCCTTAATCTCTTATGAATAGAACCTCGCTCTTCACTCTTTCACGGTTCGTTCTGCTCTTCAGATGAAGACTTTCTGAAGGTAACAGTTTTGCAAATTTCGTTTTCAGTAACTCTTATCTGCAACCGCATTTATCACTTATTATCCAGGCTTCAAAACTACCTGTTGTCATTTCTTCTGGTTGCTCAGGAATATCAACAATGACTTCTGATTCATTAGCAGTTTTTGCAAAACCGCAATCCTTAAAATAATTCTGAATGGTTACGTCTGAAACTTGTTGCCATGACTTTGATAAAAAATGCAGAGCATCTTGAATGCTTATTTTTTGCACTTGTTTACACTTATTTTCCTGACCTTCTATATTACTTAAAATTCACGAATTTCTTGCCGTTCATGAGTTTTACTACTTATACAGGGTGAGTCAAAAGTCTGTATCAAACGTCTTATATCTTGGATACAAATATATTTATGCATATTCCAATAAAGAGAGTGAACAGGAAGTTGAGGGTGCTCTTTCTCATGGTGGCACTTACAGTGTTCTCAGCATGCAAATTAGGACATATGCAAATCGTCTTAAACTGTAGAAGATACACAAAAAATTATAAACCTCTTCAGCAGCAAATAAGCAATAAAACAAAAATAATTTAAAAATCCGATGAAAGGATCGCTCAAAAACCTCACTGCAATTTCTGCAATCGAACAATCGGCTCTTGTATTGTTAGTTGCTTACAAACAGTCAAGTATATAAATTAAGTCTTTTACAGTCAAACCAGAAGGTGTTTAATGTGACATCAACCTGCAACATAACATAATTTTGCACGGCATTTCAACGATGCCATTACATCTACAAATGTGACTGGTGTTATTGTTCTGCATGTTTTCTGAATTCGTTGTTGCAGATCCTGTTATGAAGGAGGCGGTGTGGCATAAAGTTTGTCCTGGACGTAGCCCCACAGGAAAAAGTTAAGCGGCGTCAGATGAGCGTGGTGGCCAATGAACTGGTCCTCCTCGGCCAATCCATCGATCTAGAAACATCTTCTGCAAACTTTCACGAACAATTAATCCGTAATGTGCTGGTGCTCCATCATACTGATACCACATGTGCTGGTAAGAGGCTAGTGACAAAGCCTCAACAAAATCCATCACTACCAGGTTGAGAATTGCATTTCTTACTATTTTGGCTTCAGAGGTAAACGAAGAAAAAAAAGAAACTATTTTAAAACAATCAATTTATTAATGATAATTATAATTTATTATGTCATTTTAGCGTTCTGCTGTGAGAGTTCTTTCCTAAAAGTATGATCCCACAGAATACATTTATCCTCCACTTCAGTTGATGCGTTGCTTCTCGCAGCTATCGAGGATGCTCTTCTGCCTGTTTGACAACTCCATCCCGGGAAAACTTGGGTTTATCTGACCGTAACACCTCGTCAACAAAGTTCGGGTTATCATCAAGGCGGCAAAAAAACAGTTGCAGAAGGTGGTGAGACTGAGGTAATAGGACGTCAGTAATTTCTGGAGACTGTACGTGATATGGGTGGAAACTATGTGCATGCAGGATCCTGATGACAGTTCGTAGAGAACAGCCTGTATCTGCAGCAATTACTCTGCTGCTTATGTGAGGAGTTGTAGAAACTGCTTTGAAACTGCTACTGAAGTTTCTTCATCAGTCTGTGTCCTTGGTCGACCTTGACGCTGGTGCTGGTAGTTAGAAATCGTTGTACAATTTGTCTGATTGTATGACGGGTTGGACGGCGTTGATTAGAGTTTCTTGATGAAGTTGATGGAGGCCTTGCAGTACATATCGGGAAAGAAACCACACAGAATTCCGACCGGTTTCGCCTTTATTTATTTATTTATTTATTTATTTTATTTATTTAATTGAATTAAATTATTAATACAAAAATATAAAAGATGCCCAAAGGGAGCTGGTATGGTACAAGACCGACTAGGAGGCTCCCCTGGGCACCGTACAGAATCAAGGAATTTAATTATAAATCATATGTTGCAATATCACCTAAAACTTAAATTAAACAAATTACCATAGATTAAATATTAGTAGATTTAGTAATAACTAATGTTAATAAAAAAGTAATAATAAACCAATTTTCAATCAGGCGCCAGTTCAAGCCATCAATGACAGAAATCACCAACCGTTATATTCAAGGGTTGAGAAGTATATTCTGAAGAACGTACTGTTTTAATGCGCGATAAAAAACCGAGTAGCAAATGAATGAGCGAAGTTCATATGGTGGCTTAGACCATGCCAAAATACCAGCATGGGAAACGCGATTACTCGCATACTTATTCTTTGCTTTAGGTAAATATATACTAAATTTTTGCCTAGTAGAATAACCATATATCCTTTACCAATGTTGAAGATATCAAAGGCGAAATATATAAAAGCCGATTTATAGACTTATATATAAAAACGCAAAGTTGCATCTTATAAATTTGATATATAGTAAATACATGTATTTTCAATTTCTGAAAATAACAAGAAACAGAAATACCACGGGGAGCTTTTATTCCCGTCTTTATCAAGGATACCAACGAAGAGGCGACAATCCAAGATGCCTTTGTATATACAGATTATGTTGATTGGTGGATGCAAAAGCATAGGTTGGTTGGATACAAATTCATTGATTGAATGGATACAAAATAAGGAAAATTGCTAAACAAAGTTCGTTAAATGGTTGTGATTGGTTGGAACATGATGAGCGAATAAGAATAATAACACGTACGTACAAATGCCAGTACAATATGGTAAAATTACAGAGAATTAAATAATGCAGAGAGCAAAGTAATTAATAAATATAAAATATATATAAAAAAGCATTAACAATTTACACAGGTATAACAATAAAAGAATAGTTTAATCATGTCGGCAGTGGGCAACAGCATGGAATGGACGTCGAATTTTGTTTGAAAAATTGATGAGTTTATCAGGTGAATCACGCTTGGCTTTGTATATTTCGATTGCTTCTAAAACATCAATCTTGATAGGGTCATTAGAACGGTGAACAACGGATATAACGTCGTTACGGTTGGAGGGTTTATGTCCATTGTTCAGAAGATGGATGGCATATTGTGACTTCTTTTCTTTCTTTAGGTAAGAAGTGATGTGTTCCTTTTATCTGATGGCGAAATTGCGAGAGCTTAAACCATTGTAGTAGCTATCGCACTGGCTATAGTCAATTTGGTAGACACCGGATTGGGTGTATATGTCAAGGGTACAAGGTAAAGGTGGGTTGAGATGTCCTCATGTCTCTCGATGTCGTCAACCTCTACGCTAATGTCCCCGTTCCCGACACCTTGAACATCCTCGAGCACCTTTTATTTTCCTCCTCCCTTCCGAAGCATCAATCCATCGACCTCCTTTCCATCTTGACCGTCATTTTCACCTAGAACTATTTTTCTTTTCAACGGCACCACCTATTCCCAAACTAGTGGCCTCGGCATGGGTTTCCCACTAAGCAGTTTCTTTTCCAAAGTCTTCCTCCAACACCTATAAGAAACCAACATTACTCCGCTGCTATCCAATTCCACTATGCTATCCTATCATCGATGATAATTTTCGACTCCTCTACAACCACCCCCATTGCCACACTGTTCAACTCCTTCTCCCCCCATGCACATTTCACATTTGAATCCGAATTAAATAACTCGATCCCCTTACTCGACGTGATTGTCTCCCGTAACCCAAACACCGACCATCTTTCCTTCAATATCTACTTTAAACCTACCACCTCCTCCAATATGATCCACGCATTCTCAGCCCACCCTTCATCCCACAAACTTGGCTCCTTTCGTTTTCTTGTTGATTGTGCCCTTAACCTTCCCGTAAGTCCTTCCGACAGATCCATAGCGTTCCGCAACATTCACTTCCTCGCCTTCACCAACGGCTACTCCCACTCCACTATTTCCGACCTTATACGCTCCAGAAACCGTCCAAAAGTGACTTTTCAGTGATTAATATTGTATAGATATTTTTCCCAAAATAACAATAAATAATAATTTTTGTATGTTTTTAATCGCGGCGAAATTATTTACAAATGATGAATGGTATAAAAATCGGTCAAACCAAAGCAAGACTAGAGCAGTGATGCCGTCATATCTTTGTTTTTGCTCCTATGTTCTTATTGTAACGGATGCAGTAGCCAATCTGGTTTCGAGATATCGCGCTGGTCTCCCATTGGTGCTTTACTTGTATGTCTGGGCTTAGCCGACAATGATAAGAGGTGAAACTTGTATGTCTGGGCCACGGGGGTGAAACTGATAGGTTTTTCTGTCAAACTAAGATGGCGGCGTTATGAAGACTGCTTCCTAATGTTTTCTCCATTATATATTTTGGCATTTCAATACAAAGCTATAGAGCCAGACTTATATTTATTTTCCGCACTCAATTTATTCATAAAAATTGAGAAAAACCCCAAAGAAAAACAATATGCCCATTATGGAAATATTTTTAAATGTAAATTAATTTGACATTTTTATATGTAATTGATTTGATAATTTTCGCCACTTTTTATGTGGCTAGTTCCAATGTAAATAGGGAAGGGGTAGGGTGTTTTTTAATATTCTTTTATTATTTTTTCTGTTCTTGTTTTTCGTTGGGGTTTTTCTCAATTTTTATGAATAAATTGAGTGTGGAAAATAAATATAAGTCTAGAAATTTTCCCCAACATAAATTGTATACTATAGAGCCATGCTATGCTTGAAACATCGCGACATCGATGTTAGTATCGATGTCAGAAAAGCTAATTGATGCTTAACGAGAAAACATCGAGGTTAGCATCGATGTCAGAGAAACTACTATTCCGCGTAAATGAATTTATAAAATTAAAAACCCATACGTACATCTTGGAGATCTGTCTCCTTTTTAATTTTAAAAATTCCTTCACGTCAGGCGAATTTCCTGGCCATTCCAGGATACTTATTTCTCTTTCCCGATTTTTTGAATGTATAAGCTGGTACAAAATCCTGTTGGAAAATAACGTCTTCAAATGAACAGATCTTCTCAATAATTGGAGTGAAAAAGTATTCAATCACACTTCACAAAAAACAATCCACCGACACTTTGACTATTAAAACATCCCTATACCATAAGTTATAAAGGATGTTTTACCCTTCGGTTGACAGTTGAAGGCATAGAATATCCTTTATATATTTCAACAGACCATTTCTTTTGTTGAACGGAGGACAAAACATAGGCTCTTCGCTGAAGATGACTTGTGACCACATGTCGGGGGTCCAATTCCCAAATTTTTTGCCTCAGTGAAGATGGATTTTCTTCTGAATGAGTATTAGAAATGCAACACAATCTTGAATATTCATTGGATTTAAATACCTGTGTGAAACCCGTTTATTTAGCAATGCTGATAATATCGCACGAATTGTAGATATCAGCTCATCTGTCTGTTTTCAGTTTATGACAGATATACCATTCCATCATTTAATGGAATCTCTTTTTGTTGATGATTAAAATTTGTCAAATTCTCGATTTTTCTGTTAAAGTCCAGTTTTTATGGAAGCACATACGCTTCCAATTTCTGGAAATAATGAATTCCCAAAAGTGAGATTTTTCTTTGTTTACATATATCTAGGCCATTTAGTTATTGGATGAATAAATTTCAAATTTCAAAAATTTAAAACCAATTTTTTATTATAGTATACAACGGTTAATTTTCTACTTTAACTTAATATTCGTTTGTCCTCCTTATAATACTAAAAATAAAAAAAACATATATACTAAAAATAAGTTTTTTATATTTTTACCTCCCTTCATCCTTTCTTGTTTTTACTTTAAAAAAAGTATTCATTTTTGCTTTAAAAAGTGCAAAAAAAGTAAAAAATAATTTTTGCTGCCTCCCGTTAAAATAAGAATTCATCAAATTAAAAAAAGATATGGGTTTAGCAGGGCGTAATTTTTTTTCATCTTAAAATTTAATATGAAACTAGATGTTACCCGCGGCTTCGCCCGCCCGCGCCATCTGTTGAGTGGAATTACAAAGCAAAAGCAGATAATTTTAAATGAAAACCCCAGAAAGTGGGGAAGGGGGGGGGGGTCGTAGGGGGCTGATTTTTGGCGATAGAGGTCCTTTATTGATAAGCCTGCCCTGAGGATTTCAAGTCGCTAGCTCAAACCGTCTAGGAGGAGATAGAATTAGAGATAAATAAATAAATACACGCAAGAGTTTTAGTATATAGATGCGTACTCTATTTAAGAACAGTGAACATTGGAAATGTCATATTAAACAACAGCGTCTTCTGCTATTCTTCTTGCGAATCAAAGCCTCTCCCTGGCAAGCACTTGATCCCAAGTCCCGTGATTTTATACGGAGTTTCCTCCTCTGATATATATCTATCTCTATAGGCTGGGCAGAGCCTACATGACTCATGGACCTCAATACAAATGGATCTACATGTTTTGTATTGAGATCCATGACATGATCAGAGATAAAAAGTAGAGAGACCATTTTCTTGTGTAAAATCCAAGTTAAGAAGCAAGGCTTTAGAAGACAAGGTTTTCATTGCTATAGTTTCATAACCGACCAAGATATTAAAAGAAAATGCAATCAAGAAATGTACAATAACAGAGAAAAAGTTAAAGATGATAATGCAGATGAATGTGATGTATTTAGGACAAGTGTTTGCTTACACCGATTATTTTTGTAATGTTTGTTTAAATAAAACAATTTCATTTGTTTGTTTTTAATGTCTATTTTTGTGTATTCCATGTTGCGCCTATAATAGTAATAAAGATGCGAATTAAAAATATTATTTATTTTTAAACTAACATAAAATTTTTTATTTAGCGACTTTCGAGCGCGTTTTAGTGACTTTTTGTGATCATTTTAGTGACAAATCTCATTTTACACTTGGCAGCACTGCTCTTCATTTGTATCCTTGATAAAGCCAGGAATAAAAGGCGAAACCGGTCGGAATTCTGTGTGTTTTCTTTCCCGATATGTACTGCAAAGCCTCCAATTTCATCATGAAGGACAGTACAGAGAACTCTCCATTTCACAATAGAGTATCTCTCTTGATACAACCTAACTGTTACATGATATTTTGCCTTGTCTCAACTAAGTAGAGAAACATGTTGATCATTTCTTGAGCTGTGTGGTGTGTGATCGTGCTTTGGTCTGATTTTGTTTCAGCTTCAACATGCCTTCTTATACCAATTGCACAGAAAACTAGTGTTTTCACGGTAATTTGTGGAACTTTCTAGAAAAGAATATGGATACTACATGAAATAATTTGCATTCCTGGCAAATGGTACGAGGCGTGTTCCAAGTACCGTTTTGGAAAAAAAAGCACATAAAAACATTTTTTCAAAACAAAATTTTTTACATGAAAGAGCATTTCCAAAACTATTTTTCTACAGAGTTGCCACCGTTCTTCAGACGTTTGTCTTAGCGGGAAACCAACGTTTCTATGCCCTCTTCATAGAAAGATGCCGCCAGTGACAATTTAAGCGATTTGTGACAATCTCATGCAAAACAGTTTTTGAAAATTGTGGAAACTCATTACAAAGCATTCTTATTGTGAACCGTCTGTTTTCAAGAATTTTTTCATTCACTTTTTCAACCAAATCATCATTGACAACAGAAGGCCGCCCACTCCGTGCTTTGTCATTAACTGCCTAACTGTCACGGAATTCTAATACCATCGTGAATTCCGGTGACATAGACGGTCGCTTTTGCTCTCGAATAATTTATAATTCCGGGCGAAAACGGAGGGGACCTCATCTGCAGCGTATACGACATCAAGACGCAGGAGCCAATGAGAGAAGAGGAAGACTTGCAAGTGCGCACTCGAGGAGAGAGACGAGGGAGAACGACAAAGAGAGAAAAGTGACGACCGACAGCGGTTTTTGGAAGTTGGGGCTCCCGACGAATTCGACTCGAAAGCACATTGGGTGCTATGCCATCGGCAGGCTGAACGGGAGAGAGAAGTCTCAAGCCCCCACGACAGGGACGACTACGGAGCCGTCATTTGCTTCGTTGGTGAACGCCAAGTCGTGCAGAAAAGCCAAGCGGGCGGAGGTTTGCGCCGACGGAAAGCGAGAGAGACGACGGAGCGAATTATATTTCTCCTCTGCGTTCGTGATTCCTTCCCGAGGTCCGAGATGGTCCATAGCTGACTGTTGCTTCGCAGCCGTAAGGGCGTCTTTTATTGTGGGCTGCAAAGCCGAATTAATAAGGGCAGCTTTTAAGGAGCTATTTTACAGGGAGCTTCACGGAGACATGATAGTCTGTGGTTTGTGGCCATGCGGAATGCGGGCATATTTTAATGGCGAGTTTGGCTTCACCGTAATTAGGTGTTACTAGTGTAAAATGCGCCGCATTAAGCAATTCCTCGTCTTCGTATGTTTTCCTGTATTTTTTAAGGATATTACTCTATCCGTAGAGTAAAATTTATTGAATGTTTAAAACCGTTGTGCCTAGGGAAAATAGGCATTTTATGTCTTTTGGTTATTAACGGTTACAAGTGTCTAGTTTACGATTTGATTTTAAGCTTTGTCATCTAGTTTACTTGGTTATTTTATCTTAAGCGTAATCAGTGATATAGTCTTGTTGGTTATATTTCTAGAACTCAAGTGACTATTTATTTGCTAGTCAAGTTAACAGGAGAACTCAGAACTTTGTGCATTTTTGTACGTTCTTTGTAAATTTTGCTACGTCATTAGAATTGTTCTCGGGCGTGGGCTTTTAAGTGCTCTACTGTTTGTAGTTTAAGATAATGACATTTACCTGGACTTTGGACTTTATACCGTTTAAGACTATCTGAATTTCTACGTGTTTATTTAGCTGGAGTGTATGCGTTTACTTGCATGTACACGTGCTAACTATTTATGTTGGATATGTAAATGGTTTGAAGTTTATTAGTAGTATCGTGTATCATGGCATTTTGTAATTTGTTTTAGTTAATAGACACTAAAGTAGGGTTTGCCTTGTTTTTATGTTTTAGTGGCCGACCCAAGCAAAGTGCTGTTTTCAGATTAAGTCTACCTATATGGGTGTTGTATTACAGTTTAGACGTTTAGCTATTAAGCTGTACTTTGTTATTAATGTTTCAGATTAAGCCATGTCTATGTGGCTGTTGTATTACAGTTTAGTTGTTTAGCCAATAAGCTATTGCTATACATTTTTAGCACCTAAGTTTTTGGTATTTCTTTCTAGCCGAAGAGTATTTGTTTAGAATATAGGCTAGATTTAACTTATATATTTGCATTTGTATTTATGTTGCTAATCCTTTAAGTTTGAAAGGAATTTAAGGCTTAAATACTTTTTATTATCTCAGAGGTGTGATATGGTTAATTGCATTGTATAAATTAATTACTGCTTTTATGTTTTGAGATATGATAGACATAGTTTGCCTTTGATAGAAGGAGTTTACGAATTACTATTTATTTAGTTTTGCATTTTTTTATCTTGTCAATAAACATTATTTTTATTTCATTTAATCAGTGCACTGTTACATGTCAACTTAATTTTCCACTGCGCTACTCTTACATTTAGCTTTTTCACATATGACACTAACCCACTTTCTCACCATCTTGCCACTTCCATCAGTCATTATATTTTCCCCCTAAATCTCTACAAGTTGACGATGAATTTCAGCTGCCTTAACATTCTTTGCGTTCAAAAACCGTATTACAGAACGCACTTCACAGTCCGCGAGTTCAGAAATTGTCTTTAACATTTTTAACGATTACTAACAAACGTAAACACAACACAATCCAGCTGTAATGATGTCAGTGCAAAGATTATGAACCAGAGAGACGAATGTGCATGCTCGGAACTGCGACACTAGCCCTGCGAGAGCAATAGAACGAAACGGTACTTACTTTACGAAGAAGCCTCGTATTAAGCAGAAAAAAAAAACCCTCATTACTTACTCCTGGGATTTGAACCCAGGATCTTTGGACTCTTGCTTTCCCCACGGGCCGCTCATCCCTTCCTCAGTCTTGATAGAAATCAAGGTATTAATTTTGCAGCGATTGCGATGAGGTTTTTGGGTGATCCGTTCATCAGATTTGTAACGTGGTAAACGGCAAGGCGTATGCAAAACCGCCTTAAGTCCTCTTACGTATGCGAAAAAAGATAGCGAGATCAACTCGAGAAGATCACGTGATAAAGGAGACAGAAAGAGTTACGAGAGCGAGCGACGTGTTCGTAACGATCGTCGCTCAAACAAAATCTATCGCCCTCGAATTCCCCGGAGTGAATGGCTAAAAAGCGGAATAAAGAAGTTTTGCAGAGACGAAGACTTCGTTTCGTGGAGCGGTGAGAATTCACTATTTTTTGAAGCAACCTGCCACGGGCGAGAGCGACGGAGAGCGGACGATTCAGCGGAAAGGAAACTGAGAAATACGACCGTCTGCGGAGCACGAGAAGAAAAATTGCCTCGTAAGGAAGATTGTGGAATTTCTTGTACGTTCGACCCAACGAGGGATAGCTGGAAGGAACAAGTGACGGCGGAAACCTGTCTAAACGCCGAAGCAACGGGAGGAGAACCGACAAGCGGCGCTTAAACCATCTCCCCGAGGATTGCGAATGCGAACGGCCAAGCGGTGGCCGCATCCACTTTCATTTGCGAGGTCGGCGGGCAAAATTATCGGAAAATTTGTATCAACGAGTTGAACATTGCTACCCAGGTAGGAAACTTGAATTTGCTTTGCATGACTGTCGTTAACTGTGAACTGAGTCCGAGTAACGGAGTTTTCATAGATAAAGAAACTTTTAAAACGAACGGCTCCCAAGACGAGAGTCAACGTATAATAGGAATATTCCCCTTCTCCATGCATTCGTCTTTGGCAGGAGAGACCGGAGGAATTATTCCTGAACCCGATGGCTTTATGCTCCCCAGCTCAACCACGTTGTAAAATTCCGAACTTTGCAATTTGAGCTGTATTTTCACTATTGCCTTCTACGGCTTATTTCCGCATAGCTCTGTCTTTCTTCTTGTCAAACATTACACCGGATTCGACATATTGACTATCACAGTATTTAACTGCACTTCTGAAACTTACGTTATATTCATTTATGATATCATTTGCCGACTAGAATAATACGCCCGACGAGAGACCATTCAGCGTCTGACGGTGCCATTTAGTTCATCCTAAAGTGCGTACCCAGACGTCGAGGAGAAGCGGAAGCTGTTCGCATATTTTGGTGTGTTTAAATATGATTTCGAAAGTGTGTGCTATTCACGTTAAACCATCCGAGGGTTGGTTACGTACCCTGCTAAGTGTGTGCTATTGAGTTGTGCGAATTTTGTGCAGAGTGCGTGCGACTCTGCTTGTATTGATTTTGTGTGCTTCCCGCAACAGTGTCATTCTATTATAGGCTAGCAAGCCTACTTTATTTAAACCCCTTGTGTAGAATATTACTAGTGTTTTGTGTATGGTTTCAATATGGTCAACTTGTGCGCCCTAATTACACGACTCTAGAGCCACGTCTGAAAGAAGTATTTGTGTTTCGCCTACCAGCCCGTCAATCAACGGTGCTTTCTGATTCTTCTTAACGTGGCTTCCAGTTCGTCGCCCGTTACGCTATTTCGTTTCTTCTCTTCGTCTAGTCGACGATCGTTTACTGCTACTTCCGTTAGACAACCGTCCTTCTGCGTCTAATCGACGACGGCAAGATCTCCTGTCCTACGTGCGACATCGAGGTCAAAGGTCCAGTTCTCCTCAACTGTGCAGCTAAGACGAGATGCCTTCGCGCACCGAAAAGAGACTTTCTATGGACTGAGGCCCAGCCATTATACTCACCTAGTTTGTCAAATTCAAGTCTCCACTGTTATTTATAGTTAATAAATTGTTATTCTTATTTATTTTCGTTAAGTTCCGACTTTGCTCATTTATCACGTGACACAGATATTGAAATTTATTTTGTCTTGTTGTTTATTTGATGCTGAACAAATTTGTAATTGTTTTCTTTTGTGTATCTCCTACGCTTTAGTAGATACGATTTGCATATGTCCTAATTTGCATGTTGACACACTGTAAGTGCCACCATGAGAAAGAGCACCCTCAAGTTCCTATTTACTCCCTTTATTGGAATTTGCATAACTACATTTGTATCCAAGATAGAAGGGGGGGGTACAGACTTTTGACTCACCCTGTATAATGCCCTGGTCACATGGCTGTATTAACGGTATCATTTAAATGATATTAATTAGAAAAATGGATGGAAAAATTCTGTGATCTGGATCCGAACCAGGAACCTCGACTGTCACGGTTGACGCTCTACCAATTGGCCTATTGCAGACACTAGAACAGTCACGCTGTCATTAAATGTCTTAAAGACAACAGAGTTGTCAAGATGGAATGCCCAATGAGAGGCAGGCACCCGGTTCACAGATATGAATTTCTCCTATCGAAACCATCAGAAAACTCGATTGCCTTTAAAACACTTAGTGACTGCAATAGCCCAATTGGTAGAGGCGTCGACCATGATAGTCGAGGTTCCTGGTTCGAATCCAGATCGTAGAATTTTCCATCCATTTTTCTAATTAATACTATCTCCGTTCAGAAATGATTGTCCGTTTTGATCAAAATTTTTGTTCAAAAAATGATTCTCTTTTGAGAAAATAAACAATTTGAGCGAAAAATTATTTTGCGAATACTTTTAATTTAATTATACGAGTTACAATTTACAATGGTATTTACAATGGTAAGTTAATTAATTTGTATTTAAACAATTTTGGGCTGTTTTGATCGTATCTGGGCTGCAGTTTAACATTACAGGAAGTCGTCCAACGTTTCTCTTCGTTTCTGGGCTTGATAGTTTGTTTTTGGATCGTCTTAAGAGATCGTAGGATACCATTTCTCTGATCATCAGACAGGTTGTTTTTCTTTCGTTGAGATGATTCCATCTTTTCACAGTTACCTCAAACCCACTAAGATCAAATATTTGAAGATTTTCAAAATTTGAAATTTTACGACCATATTATGCAAAGAAAACGTGACTTAAGAACATATAAATTAATGCACAGCTTGCTATGATCATAATAATTAAAATAAAGTCAAAAAAAGGACAAGTGAATAATTAATGTTCTTCTGTTTAACAAAAGTATCAAAGCGGACTATCATTTCTGAACGGAGGTAGTATCATTTACCTGATGTTTGGAGTTAGATCCAGTTTAATTTCTTTATTTCTTACCGGTATCATATCTGCCGGTAATGATGTAACTTTGATGTTTATAATGAAGCATTCACAACATGTGCAGTGCAGTTATCAACAAGCAAATGAACTTTGAGGGTTCAGATTCTAATACTGTTCAAACGTCCTTTGATTGGATTCTACGATTCCAGCGATCTCCTTTTGCAATTTTAGGGGATTGCGCATATGCATCAATTTAGGGGAAAATGTGATAAAATATTATAAGTTTTGATCACAGTAAACGGCGTATTTTCTATGTATTTAGATATAATCGTTCCGCACAAAGCAAAAATGATAACCATAACCGATTAATAACATTAATCGTGATTACATTAAGTGGCCCCACTGTATTTTATAATTGCACTAATTTACTGTAAATAGATATATCGGCCGTTTCACAGAATTAATTTAAAGTTTATTCTTGCCCAAAATTAGATTCGGTATCAGAATCTCTGGACTTTCGATCCTTCCAGAAAGGATTCACTGAGTTTCATCAGATGTCTCCAATGTAGCCATTATATTCTCATCTATTTATATATCTTCTTCTAGAATATAAACAATAGGTTTCAGCTCTGTTATATGTCCGCGGGCTTTTATATTTACACTGGTTTCTGATTGGTTTTATATGTCATAGCTGGACTTCAAGCTGATGTAACAGTACTTTTGTTGGCTTTGGATTGTCGTATCAAAGAACATATAAGGATAAGAAGTAAAGGCTCGCGTAGACGTAAGTGGCGCCACCCAAGTCTGATGGGAAATGTGTGTTGCTGAGAAGTCCCCGTTCGATGATCGGACAGCTTTTATCACGTATAAACAGAGCCTTTACTTATCATCATACAGTGGCGGCCATAAGTATTCAATCAAAGCTTTTTCTTGCATAACTTTTTAATTTTATTTATGATCATGAATGTGGCAAAAAATATAAAACATCACTAAAGATTCTGTAAAATTATCTTATTCTCAATGTTTTTTTGAACATGTACTTTTTGAAATGTTATCAAGTGTTAAGATGCCTGGTCAAAAATATTCAATCATATTAAAAACAAAACAAAAAAACTCTAAGTTAGGGTAATTATCGATAAAGAAACAAAAGTAGCACATTAAGACATTAGTATTTTGTAGCAAAGCCTTTTGCTGCAATTACAGCTTCACAGCATCGTGGCATTGATTCGATTAGACTGTTTATGAAAAGTGGAGTGACGTTCTTCCACTCTTGCTCTAAAGCCAACATTTAGGGCTGCTTTAGAATGTTCTTTGATACGGCTTTCCAGGTCGTTGTATATCCAGGTTGTTGTATACGCCCAATGTTTTTTCCACATATCCTCGGTGGGATTTAGTTCGGGGGACTGCGAAAGTCATTCTAATATTCGAAGTTTTGTCTTTCCCATCCATTCCTTTACTGATCTGGCAACGTACTTTGGGTCATTATCTTGCTGGAAGACCCAACCTCGGGGCATGTGCTTCGTAGCATAAAATAGCATGGTTTTTTTCCAAGATCTATTTGTATTTTATTTAGTCCATGATGCCTTCTCACTGCATCCAACGCCTCTCGAAAAATCAATAAGGTATTCGGTGTAGGCACCATAAACGAACGTACTGTCCAACGTTGGTTCCGAAAATTCCGGGCGGGAATGACGGACCTGGCAAATGAGCCACGCGGCAGACCGCCCAGCGTTTTGAATGACGTTGATCTGAAGCGATCTGTGGAAGAGGACCCGTCAAAAATGTTCGGGACCTTGCAGGGGATCATGCTGTATCAGCGTCGACTGTCAGTAGACACCTTAGGACCATCGGCAAGGTGAAAAAGCAGGACAAATGGATTCTACATGAACTTACGGAAACCCACAAAGAGCGTCGGTTGGATGTGTGTACGGAATTGCTTTTGCGCCACGAAGAAGCGGGAATTCTTGATCGCATTGTCACCTGCGACGAGAAGTGGCTCCTATACGATAATAGGAAACGGTCAGCACAGTGGCTGGATGCTGATGAACCCCCGCGACAGTTCCCTAAACCCCCGTTTAACCCCAGGAAGCTCGTGGTTATAGTTTGGTGGAATATCCGTGGTGTAGTGCATTACGGCTTCCTGCAGCACGGGGAGGCGATCACCGCTGCGACCTACTGTCGTGAATTGCATCTTATGCAAACAAAACTGTATCAGCAACAATTTGCACTTGTGCATCGCAAAGGCGTCCTTCTGCTGCATGACAAAGCGCATCCGCACGTTGCACGAACGACCGTTCAGGCGCTACAGGCTCTGGGCTACGAGGTGGTTCCACACCCGCCCTACACTCTGGACCTCTCCCCTACCGACTGCCATCTTTTCAAGAGCCTGGACAATTATCCCTGCAGGAAATCAGTCCTACCCAAGCAGACGTCGAAAATACATTCCGGGGGTTTGAGTTTCGGAGAGGGCTCGAGAAGCTGCCAAATCGTTGGTAACAATGTTTGGATTGCAATGGGGTTATTTCGAATAGCACGTGTAAAGGTGTCCTTTCTAGAGGGCCATTAAAGATGACCTTGCATTCCGACATTTGATATACAACGACCTGATACTTGGATCAATGGTCCGACACCTTGGTAGGAGAAACATCCACAAACCATCACACTGCCTCCTCCGTGTTTCACAGTGGGACGTGGATTTCGCACATTGTTTCGGGTTCCAACTGGACTTCGTACGTACTGATATCCATCATTGCCAAACAGCATATGCTTAATCTCGTCACTGAACAGGATCTTCTTCCATTCGGATGGTCCTCAACTAAAATGTTCTCGTGCAAAAGCTAATCGTGCCTTCCTGTTCTTGCTACTGATGAGAGGCTTTTTTTACACCACGGCGCCCATTAAGCTTCTAGCCGACGTCCTTCTTCGACTTACATTAATGTTCATTTCCAAATTCAGTTAGTGACCGATTTGGCCAGCATCCTTTGTAACATCGCTTGTCAACTTGCGTTTGATGAGCTTATCGATTCTTGGAGTTGTTTTTCTTGGGCGTCCCAACTTCGGCTTGTTAGCCAAGCACTTTGTATCATTAAATTTCTTCATTGTGTAGCTAACCGTTGATTGAGCTACACCCAATAATGCTGCTACCTCGCGTTGTGTTTTGCACTGTTCGTTGCACATTTTAACAATGATTTCACGCAGGCTGAATTGAACAGTACGGTGCCATTTTTTCACTTAGTTCGTTTGCAAAGTACCCACAGCAATAAGGTGTCAATAAGCATTAGAAATCGCCGAGAAATATTTAAATAATGAGATTGATCGATTTCTTTTGACACCAAATGAAAGAAAACATTTACGTACCGGGTGATCCAAAAGTGTGTTTCATTTTTTCATGAAACTAATAATTGTTTTGCCGTGACGAATTCTTGTCCGTTACATTGTTTTGCGCGTGCCTCGTGATTCTTATGAAAGCATTGAATTGCTAGAAAGCAAACATTGAAAATATCGTTAACAATGGAAGGAACGTAACAATATTCAAAATACTACCCGTTAACTATGGATCACCCGGTATATAAAATTTTGGCTACATTAATCGATTTTATCTGATCTTTCCAATGTTTTTTTTTATTTTTTTGATTGGAGTGAAAATAACCAAGTTCTAGTCTAAAAAAGCTTTGATTGAATACTTTTGGCCGCCACTGTACGTTCTTTGATTATTTTTGCTGTTATAACAATGCATTTCAGTGGCCTCAGCTTATCATATATCCTTATATTATTTTGCCTGTGCGTGCGTTGCTAAGGATACCGTACAACATTTGCCAACCAAGTAAAGAACTTATGGCCACAAATGTTATTTTATCCTGGTTAGTAGGGAATTGTGAAAAGGATAAGGATGAACTTTTATTGCCAACTGAAATATTGCGGGAAACAGCCAAGGAATTCGAAGCAGTTGCAAAGTCTTCTTTTGACTCACAAATTAACTCAGATCCAATAACTCTAGACATTGAAAACCCAAATTTGTTTGAAACAAATTCGGCTGCATACGTTGCAGGCTCTTTTGCCAAAAAAATTCTTAAAAAAATGAATGCATTGTCTGTAAGAACATTTTAGTTGGTGATAAAAGTTTATCGGATTCTACTTTTCCAATGGTTAATGATTTTATAACCATATTTAATGCAATTGATTTTTTTATAAACATCTTTTCCACTGTTTAATTTTTTATGGTATCTGCTTTTAAATCACTTTGAAAAACTAAGTGAATAAGAGTCATATTAATATAAACATTTGTTTTCTTGGTAAAATATATTGACAGAATTAAAAAAAACGTACAAGATTTTATTATAAAATAATGTTATGGAATAAACTTATTATACTTTAAATATAATAGACCGTTTCAGTAAGTAAATCTATATTATAATCGGCTGAGTGTCATCGCTATGTTGCCAAGGTTACGTATACATTGTTTATATCAGCATTGTTTGATAGCATTTATAACGTAGAAAGTGTCAAAGCCTACAAGATATCGAAAGCCTGTCCATTCGGCTTTCAAACGTGTCCCGAAAAAAGTAGACTCAAAAGGATAAAAACTGGCACGGCCTAACGACAAAATTTCACATTGTTTCAGTCGCTTATGCAGTTAAGTTATGAAAAATATTAAACTGAATAAAGATTACTTGATTTTTCATACAAAAAACTGATATTCTATGCTTTTTTATCGAAGTGTGAGTGAGAAAGCTTTCCCAATCATTGTAATCTATTTGTAATTATTAAGTGACCGAAACGATGTTAAATTTTACCACTAAGCGGTGCTAGTTTTTATCCATTTGTGTCTGCTTTTTTCGAAAAGCGGTTAGAGCCTGAGTTGCATGAACCAATGAGCGTGAAGAAAGATTTTGACGTCACCAATAAAATAAGTACTGACCATTAGCCTCCTGTAACCGGCCGGGGGGAAACCAACTGCCCCCTGTAACCAAATAGGTTGGGGTATATATCATTATCTTGCCCCCGGAGGGGGACGTCGTAGACAGAACGCCGAAGGCGTTCGAGTAACGGAAAACAGTGACCAATGAGGCGCGAAGCGCCGAGAGTAGTAAAAATTTCCTGATTGGTTCATGCAACTCAGGCTCTAACCGCAAGTTTTTTTCGGGACACATTTGAACAATGGAGGAAAGCCAAATGGGCAGGCTTTCTATATCTTGTAAGCTTTGAAAGTGCCATCGCTACGTTGCCAAGGTTAAATATACATTGTTTGTATCAGCATTGTTTGATGTCATTAATTACACTGGGCAACAAATTTTCAAAACGTTTTTGCCTCCGATATGAAAATAAACATTTCTTAATGAGTTGAATGTGCTGAACACGAATATGACTGTGAAAATGCAAAATTGGCGCTAGTTTTTTTGTAATCTGCAGAAACAATTGTGTACATAATAAAATGACTACCAATAGCTCTGGTCAATAACATTTTTGGTACCGGGGAAGATAGGTGTTCTAGACTAATTTGAGCGTGCTGATTCCAAATCTGAATTCCAAATTTCCCTATCACGTCAAGATCTCGAGTTATAAAAATAGTTTAAATTTTAATGGTAGCCATTGTTTTACACCACTGAAACTTAACATCCTGACGTGATAGAAAAATTTGGAGTTCAGATATGGAATCAGCACACTCAAATTAGTCCAGAAAACCTACGTTTGTCACTGGATAAATATACACGTTGAAACGTAGAAAATGAACTATATTAAATATCTCAAAAACTACAGCCAATTTGAACAAACTGATCTCATATTCGGAAACAGTGCAACAAATTTACCATAAAATGACTTTTAAATGATTGGAGGCAAAATGTGTGTTGACCAGTGTTATTAACTAGCTGATAACTATAAAACTTCGCAGAAATCTATAAACACTTGTAAACATTAATACTTTCCTTGATATAACTTCACCTTAATTTATTTGCGCTCCTTGAGCTTAGCTCTATTTTAGGTCCGCCACTGAGACTTGGCTTCCAGTCTTGATCCTAATTTGGTTTTTCTCAAATAAAATAATATACATAGTGGTCAGTGAATTAGAAACATCTGTGAAGCATGTGTAAAATTTGTTTCAATCAGTTTTCATGTAAAATAATCCGAGTTCGTGTGATTCAAGCGTGGCATTATGAGATAACCTTTTTATATAAGGAGTCGGGTGAGTCTAAGCACACACGGTAAACCTTAATCAGAATGGGGTGAAAGAAGAAGCCAACTTTTGGATTCACGTAACTATGTTCCAAACACTACTGTAGACAAAGTTTCGTGGAGTTTTCTTTTGTTTTTTTTTATTTTTATTTTCATTTTATTTTATTTTGTTTTATTTTATTTTATTTTATTTTGTTTTGTTTTGTTTTGTTTTATTTTATTTTTGCAAAAACTTGGAGTATTTGTATAGGCATGCGACTGCCGATTTAGATCAGTTTCTGTTCTCTGCGCTTGATTCTGCCAGATATGGGTCTGGATTAAAATTGTATCCATTGTTACACAGTGGATATCACGGTCTATAGATATTCATGGTCATCGAGCTCCATTGTTAAAATGAAGCTAAAGTTTCTAGCTTCCGGTTGGGCGGAAACTCTATTGAAAAGTGGCGCTGCATGTACAATCGGCCCAACTGCGCATGCAGCGCCACCCTGTCGGCAGATAAAAACTTTACTTCCATTTTCAGTTTCAGTGAAAAACTCTATCGCAGATGACGGTCGGCCTTAGTCGAAACCTCCTAAAGAGAAAGCCTCTGCACGGAAACCGTCATACTGTACATTGTTACATCACCATGGTAATGCAAATTCAGGGCTTGTTATTGGAAGAAATACGAATAACAATGCCCTACTTGGATGATGTAATTTAACAATGTATGACGTTTCCGTGCAGAGGCTTTGTCTTTAGGAGGTGTTGCCTTAGTGCGTTCTATGCGGCACCTGGCGCGATCTGTTTTCCTTAGCTTCTCGAAACAATGGAAAATGGCCGAAGCTCGATGACCATGTATATCTATAGACCACGGTCTATAGATATTCATGGTCATCGAGCTCCATTGTTAAAATGAAGCTAAAGTTTCTAGCTCCCAATAGGGCGGGAACTCTATTGAAAAGTGGCGCTGCATGTACATTCGGCCCAAAAACGCCTGCAGCGCCGCCCTATCGACAGACAGAAAATTTACTTTCATTTTCAGTTTCAATGAAAAACCTCTATCGCAGGTCACGGTCAGCCCTGATTCGATCTATGCGGCACCTGGTGCGATCTGTTTTCTTTAGCTTCTCGAAACAATGGAAAATGGTCGAAGCTCGATGACCGTGCTATAGACCGTGCTATAGACCATGGTGGACATCTGTTTCTCCGTACAAGTCCTTTTAAACAATGGCGTTCTCGCTATTGAGATTTTCTTTGTCACAGTATCCCCTCTTAGACAAATACTGTAAATGATTAAATAAATGCGTCTTTCGAGATGCTTTGTTTTTGCAATCATGGCTCCAGCTAGACAGCACCAACAATGAGTCCCTTTTCAAAGTTGGTTTCTTCTTTTTCCCCATGGTGATTAAGGTTTACTGTGTATGCTTAGAGTCAAACGCATACATGCTTTACTTAGAGCTAAAGGGTTCCATTAAAAACAACTGCATAGTTGACCAGAATGTATTAGAATTTAACCAATGAGTAGGGGGGGGGGGGTATCATTTTTTTTCCTAGTGGACAAAATCTGTATTTTTACCTAAATCTTTCCTAGGGATACAAGCCAAAAAAAAAGGTTGAAAAATGCTGAATACACTACTAGCATACTTTATTTCTTCCAAAAATGAAAGTAACCTTCCTCATTTGGAATATTTGGCTACGATACTGTTATGTGCTTAGAAAGAAAATTTCTATGCTCGAAGGTATAAACAAAAAAAAAGTAAAACGCTTATGTGACATTTACTGTTTGGTATACGCCCTCCCCAAACATTTCTCACATATTTGCGAACACCCGTATAATGAAAGAAGGAAAATGCCAATAACTGTAATATGAAAAGGCTAATTTTTACAAAATTTGTTAATATGTTTTGTGCTACTCATTAGTTAGTTTACCTATTTATCCCAATTTATGAAAATGATGCCTAAATTTTGAATTAATTTATTAAGCCTTCTTCTATAACAGCTATCTCATATTTTCAGGCGCGAGTACGTAAAGACGGTCTACTTTTTAGACACCGAGAGCCTTTTATGGAAGCCTGCAGAACGAATGATTGGTTCGATTCCAGCTCGGGCTGACATGCTCATGGAATACCAGGGCAAGTTGTACATGTTAGACGATCGCAAAACCATATACTTCAGCACAAATCGAACATGGGAACCAGTGACGAGTTTTACATCCCCATTGTGTGGATTCACATTTCTGTATGCATGTATTGATTTAAAAGAACCATTTCACGAAAATCCCGGAGTCCTTAATAAGGAGATGGAACTGTAAAGGAATTTTTTATTATGTGTAACATGTTGAGAAATTTAAGCCAGTATGTTTATGAAAGCTTATTTTAAAAAACCTGAAAATTAACAAGTCATGTTGAAAATGCACTAAAATTTATGCGAAACATAATTGTTAATTCTTAATGTCCGTTGTGTAATTGAATCACGTTGGTTTAGATATGTAATTGCTAATACTGTATTTGAACTTGATACAAATGTAATTACAAATATATTTTCCCTGTATGTACTTTTAATATGACGAAAAATAAAGCCAATCAACTTTTCGAAATTGTAAGAAATAAGTAATTGAAAGAAATAAACATTAAAAGTAAATTTTAAATGCATAGCAAGAAAGATATTCCTCCGCACTGAATTCGTCTGTTTTTAAATTGATCACGTGGTAATAAATTTGGGACTCGAATCTGTCCTCGGTTGGTTCACTGTTAAGATGGCCTTTGTACGTGAACGCTCGTTCGCATGTGGCTTCTCGCTCCGTGATGGAGTCACTGTCGCCGCACTCCTCAACCTGGTAATCCAAATTTACTTTCTTTACAATAGTTCTCGGCACACTTTTTTTTTAACAAATTATTATATCTCTTAAAAACTAGTCATGAAATTTACAGTTTGTTTTTAATGATTCAAGTTATATTTTATGGCTTTAATCACTTTTAAAGAGTACTAATTAAGCTGGTTGGTCGCAGTTTTCTCGCAGATTATGTGTTACATATTAAAATTATGTTAAACTATTAAGATTAAGAGAATAGCTTATAACATAAGTGACAGTTTATATGGATGAAAAATACGAAGGAACTATGGCGTGAAATTGCCTGTATATGAAGGAAAAACCTCTTACCCGTAAAGAAAATCAAGATATGGAAATAAAAGCTTTATTTTATCATAGATGTCAAATGTGCTTTGTTGAAACAATAGAACCATCAATAATGCTCGGAATGCTGTTATTTAACTCGCCATTATGAATATGGGTTCTTAAAATTAAAAAAAATTAAATCAAAATAGTTTCACAGCCATAATCGGTATGACAGTGTTATGAGTTTTCAAAACAAAGTTTAACCGGATCAGCATAATTTTCTGGTCATCTGGTAAACTATATATAATAAAATATAGTTCTGATAACACTTCCAATATTTGAAAATCCGATTGTCAATTCTTATTTGGATATTCAAAAATCAGTCATTAATGTGAAATAAAAAGGTGGTGCAAGTGTGAAAAATAATAAAAAAATAATTGGTCTCATTTTAAAATATTAAAATGCTATTAAATAAAAAGACATATTGGATAAATGATTAATAGTTAATAAAAAATAATACACTGTTTAAGTTTGATAATGCTTTACATAGTAGATCTTTGATAAGTTCTTAACGTTAAAAAGCACAATTTTAATGGGAAATGGAAAACTTTTTCTTTTTCTCGTGTTAGCTTTATTAGATTGTCATTTCTTTCATTCAATATTTTCTTTTGTAATACTATTGAACGCTTTCGTTAAAGCGACAATTTTTAAACGGCGCATTACAGTGTAATTTGATCCATTTTAAAGTGTTTCTATCTTAGGTTACATCAATTTATTTAATGCTTTTTCTTCATCTCGAGATAAACTTACTGAGAATTAGAGTTGATCAATTAAGCTTAAATTCGTTGCATTCCATTGACATGACCATAAAGAATAAAATAATTACATTTTATCTGTTATAATTTTGAAAGAACAATTCGATCTTTTTTTAAAACACTTTTTATTTAATAATAATTGGAAAATGGTCTTAGGAGGAATTTTTACGCCATTATCTCCGATATTGAACCTTTATTTAACTTTATTTCTTTTATGGTGTTTGTACACAATTTTTGCAATAAGTATTTCGTTTACTTCCCGTTTCTCAAATGACTCCAAATTTGGCACATTTCTTCATTTCCAGTGACAATACAACCCAATATAAAAGTTTTCAAAATTCGAATTCTTAAAGGAATAAACTGATTTCCATTTAAGATTAAGGCCACCTCTTCGTTTTCTTAATGGAATTTAATGGATAGAATTTAATCAATGACCTAGGCATTTGGAAGCCCACTTTTTCAGATTTTCACGGTATTTTTTGGTTTTATAGTTACCACTTGCTGATGTCCGGCGTTGCTCGATGAAATTTGCAATATCAGAATCTATCTATATATATAAAGAAGGATGTTTGTGGGTCTGTCTGTGGGTCTGTTTTTTATACAAATCTACAGTTTTATTCCGATCTTGATGAAATTTCGCATACATGACCTTCAAAGCATGAGGAAGGTCACTGTCTATCTCAGATTTCGGAAAAATAATAAATATCGATAAAAAATCGATATTCATGGTTATGGCAAGGCATTTTAATGAGAAATATCTCATGACCAACAATGCAAGGCAAAGTTTGTACAACAATAGGTATCAACAATGGTATCAACACGCAATTCACAAACGCTCTGCAAGAACCAACAATCAATATCTCATGACTAACAATGAAAGGAAAAGATCGTGCAAGTGTAATTATCCCGGGCAACGCCGGGTACCTCTTCTAGTTTGAATATAAGTAAGAACACATGAAAAATCCTTAGAATTAATACAGTAAATATTCACTTTGGAAAAACGAAAGAATTCTTTAAAATGCTCATACAGGAATTTTTTGTACAGTTGTGTTTGGCCAGGATATTTCGACATTGCATCCTTAACATTTTAGAATATCAAAGAAAGGCTATGACTATTGAATTATTTCTGTCTGTATTAAAAAAATACTTCATAGATGGCTTGATAGAGTTAAGGAACTCTATTTACAGCCCATCAACATCCCTCTTCAACATGTAACTGTTTCAGTAGAGCTGTATTCAGTCAAAGAGCGCGGAAATATGTTCTGAATGTGCTTGTTTATATTCACAGTATCAGTTTTAGCAGCAAGGATTGCCCTCTAACACAATCAGTTGTGATCTTTAGAATTTTTAATAGGTTTAGATAAACATAACTTCTCTAAAGGAGGTGGCATCCAATCGCAGGCACAGGTACACCAGAGAACGTCTCTTGAAACGGCTGCCGAACTTCCTCTGTGTATTTGCCAGAGTTCCGGAACACATTCTCCACTAGGAACACACGCTGTTCCGTTGTCAGCACCATTTTGCTGCTACCGCCCTCTGTACACGTTTCCAAGCACTACTACAAAGTAACTTTTGAATCGCCTGATACAGGACAAGTCAAAATGATGGACCCGATTTCAGAAGTTTACTCCGAACTCTAATGAACATATGGTATTGTGAGACTTGTGCTACGAAAGCTAAACGTTCAAAGTTTACTTCAAAACATCACATCACATCGCATCGCATCATATGTGCTTTATGTCAGGGCCTTGCGTAACCCGACAGACGTCAAACCGATAGTTTATCTCCTGCCAAACCTTTCGTAGAATGTCGCGGTCAATATCTACACTGACTGCAGTGAAAACACTGCATGGAAACTGAACTGTGAAAGTTAACCTTTCGAAGCACATGTCTCGCATTACGATACGTTCATTAGTATCACAGAATAAATGTCTGAAATCGGGTCCATTTTGACTTGCCCTATACATTAGAAACAGTGTTGCTAAGTCGCCGACAGGGTTTCCGGCTATTCCCGATTGAATTTCCGGTTAAAAACCGGCTATTTAAAAAAAAAACGGTCAAAAAATCTGGTTAAAAATTGGCCAATAACACGTTTAATTTTTTTTAATATTTTTATTATACTAGTCACTGAAAATATTAAAAACATCGTTTTCTTCATCACAGTTAATTACATTAATAATGTGATCGTACATTCTTTGGTTAAATAAATCATACATTTTATCAGTTGGTTAAAAATCACACATGTTTTCTTGGTAACCAGAAGAAAATATTTTAAAAACAAAATACTCTGTATAACAGGAATGTACAATTTGTTTCTAATTTTTGATTTCACTGTATTATAGTGTGAGAAAACTCGTTCAACTACAGCATTTGAAACAGGCAATGTTAAAAAAACATACAGCTAAATTCGAAATGTTATGGAACCTGTGGTTATTAGCACTATCAACATCTGCCTGTATTTCAGTCCAAAAAGCTACTGCATCTTCAACATGTTCCCATTTTTTGTTTGCTAAATTCATCCACTCGCTTTCAATTTCATTTAAATTATTTTTAAACCTTGAAAATAAATTACCAATTTCTAAAATATTAGGTTTAGCTTGGGATGTAGCTATTTTAGGGTGGAAAATGGTAACTTTCTCTAGAATATGAATATTGCCTGGCAAACTATTTCTAATTTGACAAATTAAGGTTAGCAAAAACATTTTACACCTTTCTTTCACATCAGTTAGGTCCTCAGGAGTCAGTTGGTTGGCAACTTCATTGAATTCATAACCCATGATAAACACCTCTGGAATCCATGCAGTATTTTTCAACATCGAATTGAAAAACATCTTTGGTTTTCAACCTCTCCAAATGAGTTGGAACAACAATCATTTTCAATAATTGCATATAAAGTATTAACAAATCTTCAAAAATCAAGGTGATCTGATTGAAATAGAGCATTAACATCACACACAATCTTCAAAACATTTTTCAAAAACACTAAATAAGCTTTGTAGGCTGGAATTCTCATAACATGAGACAATTGCTCGGCTGCAAAGTTTTTGTCTTGTTCACATGACAAGCGCAAAGAAACACAACAGCTCATCCCACTGACATAAGATAGTTTTAATAGCATTATAACAAATAAGACGACAACCTCTTGTCCACAACTGGATTTTATTCCGTATATGCGTATTTCGAACTCTTTGAGTTCATTATTCAATGCCAAGTCAAGTTGTTGTTAACTTCACCAAATACTTACTTGGCATTGAATAATGAACTCAAAGAGTTCAAAATACGTATATGCGGAATAACATCAGTTGTGGACAACAGGTTGTCGTATTATTGATTATGTCGTTATCCACAGTCATTGAAGAATTCTCAGCATTATAACGTGCCAACCATCTAGTGCCACTCAGCCCCTGAATCTTGTTTGGAACATTGTTTTCGTTCATAGCTGCAAATAAAGACTTACACTCCTGAATTCTGAACGGATATTTATAAGAGAAAAGGACGAGACACAAAAACCCTGGAATACAATAAATAATAGTTATTAAATAAAAATGAAAAATAAAATAATAATTAACCCCATTAACCAAATTCTCACACCTACACCTTCACAGAACACTACACAAATGCTAGACACACTTTCACGCCCACTTTCTACCTCGGACACTTCCGCCAGACCACACACTTATAACACACGCAGCTCCACAAAACTACGATCAACACAAAACAGATGACTAACAGCCAACCACCCTCCTACTTTTTTTCAGCTCCGAAAGCTTTGCGACAAATTCTGTACCTACCATGCTCACAAAATGACCTTTTCCCATTACTTCACTCTCGGCATAATCCCCAAAGGTTTGGTCTCTGACCCCAGCATCCAATTAGGTCGCTTACCCTCTGCCACTCTGTCGCAAATTCATTCCACTGTTTCTGCCTCTACCCGTAGCATCCTTCCTATCCTTAGTAACCATTGCTCCAGCATTTGCACAAGCCTCTATCAGTCTATTACCCAACATACCTCTCTCCCCTCTCTTAATCCCCCGGATATTGATGCTCTTCATACTTTCATTTGCAAAAAACTTGATTTTCTCTATTCCAAAAAATGTAATAAATTTCAGAGAGATCGTATTTCCTTCCCTAATAAATCCCACTTTCTGTATAATCCGTTATCCGCCTATTTTCTGAACTCCCTGTCTAAAAACGATCCACCTCCCTCTACCAGCTCCTTCTCCTCCAGCTCCTCTACTCTTGGCACAACCGCGGTTATTAATCTATCAACCACTAAACTTACGTCTCTCGAGATCAGAACCTGTCCAAAGGCCTTTCCTTCTGTCCCACTCCTAATACTGTTGACACTTTTGATATCATTTCCTCTGTCGATAACTTCAGCCGTGCCCTCAGATCCCGTTTATACTTTTGCATGAATCCTTCCAATTCTACTCCCGCTACCAACTCAACCTTCCATATTCCCAGCGACTGGACCCCTCCTCATGACATCAATCCTGAACTTGAAGTTTACATCAAATCCATACAAAATGACATCCTCTCCATCACTAAAAATATTAAAAAACCTCTTCCTAACCTCACCAATAACGAATTCCTTTGTATCAAACGCCTTAGCAATAACCCTGATATAACAATTAAACCAGCAGATAAAGGGGGCGCTATTGTTGTCATGAACACCTCTGACTACATTAACGAAGCTAACAGACAACTCTCTGATATTACGTTCTACAAGGAACTAACCTCCGATCCTGCTGACACGTTCAAAACCATACTTCAAAATACCCTCTCTCCTCTTCTGAAATCGATAACAAAACCCGCCTCTTCCTCCTTTCTAAATTCAGTTCTTCTGGTCGTTTCTACCTTCTTCCCAAGATTCATAAACCTGGCAATCCCGGCCGTCCGACCATCTCTTGTAACAACGCACTCTGTGAGCCACTATCTGCTTATGTCGACCACCACATACGCCACATCCCGCCCAGTCTTCCTTCCTATATCAAAGACACTAACGATTTTCTCTCCCATATCCAGCGCCTTAACGACTCTAACTACGATTTCAAGAACGTCTTCCTCTGCACGCTTGATGTCTCTTCCCTCTACACTAACATTCCTCATGATGATGGGGTTAAAGCTGTGTGCAACAGTCTCAAGGCTAACAAACCTTTCCAAATTTCTTCTGCTGCACTATCTGCCTTCTTCTTCGGACCATCCTCACCTCCAATTTCTTCACTTTTAACAATGAGTATTACATCCAGACCAGTGCTATGGGCTCCAAAATGGCTCCCAGCTATGCTAACATTTTTATGGGGGAGATGGAAACCAAACTACTTTCCACGTCTCCCTTGAAGCCGTTGGTCTGGCTGCGATATATTGATGATATTTTCCTGATCTGGCCACACAACGAATACTCACTCTTATTTTTTATCACCCATTCCAACGCCATCCACCCCTCCATCAAGTTTTCTCACAATTACTCTATCAGGGCAGTTTCTTTTTTGGATGTCTCTATCACTAACAATAAATTGTCTACTAATCTCTATAAGAAGCCCACTGAGCAACACCAGTACTTACACTATGACAGCTGCCATTCGCGCCATTGCAAGGATAACATCCCATTAGGTCAGTTAACTCGCATCCATAGAATATGCACTAATCAGTCTGACAAGGACTTCCATGCTAATGCCCTTACCCACTCCCTAAAAGCAAGAGGCTCCCCCAAATCTGTCATACGCGCCTCTATCTATAAACATCGCAGTTCTCGTTCTAACAACAACCCCAAAACCTTCTCCAGCCATTACAACACCTACATTAGTTCTTCCTTATCATCCAACCCTCAATAGTATTAAAAATGTCCTAAGGAAACATCAACATATTATTGACAACTCTCCTCTTCTCCACTCCATTCTACCAGAACCACCTAAAGTTTCTTTTAAACGGACATTTAATTTTAAAGATATTCTGGTCCATGATGCTATTACCAAACTACGCACTTCCACTAAGGGATGTTCTCCTTGCAGTGCAAAGCGTTGTGGCGTTTGCCATTTTCTTAATTCTGCTACCTCCATTTCCAGCAGTGCTTCCTTCTTTACTTTCAATATTAACCAGAACCTGACCTGCACTTCTCACAACTTAATTTACCTGTTACATTGCCAAATATGCCAGAAATAGTACGTTGGAGAGACAGGCAATACCATACGCTCCAGATTTGCCGGGCATAAGTTCGATATTCTTAGCAATGCTTACACCCCTGTCACTAAACACTTTAATTCCCCTGGTCACTCTTTACAGGCCATCAGCCTTTATCTTCTTCGTAGTAACTTCCATAACAAAAAAGAAAGAAAACAATTCGAGTCTTTTCTTATTTGGAAATTTAATTCCCTCACCCCTAATGGCATTAACCATAGCAAAGGCACCATTCCCTCATTACCTTTCCCATATTCCTCTTTAACTTCAGCTATTCCCTAATTGTCGCAGGCTCTCTGCGCCTTTTTTTTTTCTTTTTTCCTCTTCTTTCGTTTTATCTTTTTTTAATGTTCTCTCATATCTTTCTACTTCTATGTTCGTTTTGTGTCCGTCCCTGTACTTTTTTTCATAGGCTCTCCATACTCTTTTATTTTTGTGACCTTTTTATTATGCGATACTATTTTACAGGGTGACTAGCGACCGGGCTTTGTCAAAAAAATTGTCTAACCAGGAACGGTCAGGGATTTTTTCAGGGATTATTATTTTTTTTTCCAGGGAATTTTACGAAACCGTTTTGCTAGACACCCTATCATTCCTAAACTTTTTTATAATTTTAATTTTGTATGTGTTATCCTATTGTATTATTTTTCGTCGCCCTCTTATTACCTCCTATTTTTCCTCCTTCCTGGCCTATCCCAACACGTCTTCAAATTCCTCTTCTGCTTTTTCAGCCAGTATTGTCTTACTGTTCCCTATGCCAACTATATATAAAGGCGTCCTTAACTTCAGGATAATCCTCTAATATTCTGATTGCCTTTAGAGAATTATCCTTTTTGCTTTGATAAAGGATAGTCTCTATCCGATACGTCAGCTTGTTATTTGACTTGGACTAATTTTCTGAATAACTTAAATGAATAAATAAAAAGACTTGATTAGCAAGTTGGTAATTGATTTTAATAAACCTACGCGTTTCGTGGTAACCACATCATCAGGGTAGGACGCAACTACAAACATCATCGTTCAAGTCCTTTTATTTATTTTTATTTGATTTTATATTTCTAGTTTTATTTTGATTTTACTTATTGTTTATTAATTATTTTGTTAATTGTTAATTATTATTTTATTTTTCATTTTTATTTAATAACTATTATTTACTCCTGAATTTCTCTTAGGACTATGGCTAAAGAAATAATGTGCCTTTGTCACCAAGTACTCTAATTGTCGCGGAAGGCGTTCACAAGCTCTTTCCGCACATAGATGCAATGAATGGCAAATACATTTTACAATAACAATGACAGGGATATCATTTTTAAGAAATGCACTTAATGAACAGTTCGGACCAACCATAATGCTGGGTGCCCACTTAGCGCGACAATCGCACGATTCTATCGCTTTGAGTCATATGCGCATGCGATCAATTCGCTTCTCGGTGCCCACTTGGCGCGACGGCCGCGTGACTGAATGCGCATGCGCTATCTACGCGATCATTTCGTTTCCCACTTCAAGATTTCGTGCTTCCAAAATCAGAATTGGATATTTCGTGCATACAGAATTGCATATTACTTGATATCTTCAATCAATTTTCCGTAGCGATATCCGACCATCTCGAAGTAGGTGCTGCCAAGATTGCATGTGCCACGTGATTCGAAACTGTTTTCTGATTGGGTGCGATAGAGTCGCGCGATCAAAAAGCTCTGGCATGCAGAGCTTTTCAATCGCCTCAGATGCGCCACAGAATCGCCCTCGTGACATCACTTTGCGCATGCGTGCTTCACAAAGCGATAGAATCGCGCGATCGTCGCGCTAAGTGGGCACCCAGCATAACACTGGCACCTTCTAGTCTAATCCCAACCATATTCTTGATATGTAACCCATAACCCATCTGCAGTTACCGTCATTTTCAAAGCATTGTATAGCCCATAGGCACTGGCATCAACGACTTCTATCAATCTATAAAAAGTTTTATAACACTTTCCCACCTTTTTGAAACATACTTAATCATGATACAAACACTTTTACGTCACTTTCTCTGTACTTTAACGAAATAGTGAAGTTTATGTGGATAGTAGATATGTTACACTTAATGATAAATAAATACTCTTTTACCACAACAAAGATTAAGTTGAAATAATACAACCTGGTAAACCTGGAAGCGCTTTTCGAATGCGCTGCATTCATCATTCAGCAGTCTGAAGTCGATACTCGAGAAAGCCTACAGCGTACTCGAGGAGGTCTGGAAGATCTGACTTTAGAATGACAATCAATCGACACTCGACAATCGAACAGTGAAGTGTACATTTGTTAGGATGGGACGAAAGCAACACTTTCACAAAGCTCATCGAACCAGAATAAATTCCAGATGAATTACACTGAGGTAGTCAAGAAGCCTGATAAACCCAAGCGGTCTTCCACATTATATAAAAAAGAAAATAAGATTGACGATTGTCACAAAAAAAATACAAACGAAATAAAAAAAATACAGCGAGATGGAAGATTATCACATCTTCCAGTAGTCCGGGAAAAAAAACGTTGCTAATATCTTCAAAATTGTCATCAAGAACGTGCCTGGGTTTACGATACTTCGTATGCCAGTTCATAATCATTGAGTTCTTCAGTATCCCATTCACAAGTTTATTGTCGTGAGCCTTCATCTTCTGTATCATAATCAAAAGGAGGTCCTGTATAACCTTTCCGATATGGGACATGTTTAAATCCAAGTGGATGGATTTGTTTTTCACCGTCCTTCTGCCAGGCTGGGAATGGACTTCAGGGTAGCATTCTGAAACGACTGTAGTTCACTCCATCTGGATTTACAGATACTCGCCCACGCAGGCATGCCATAGAGGAGTATGGTCCGGATAATCGACTTGTACATAAGTAGCTTGTTGTGGATGCTGAGGGCGCTGTTGCGACCCATGAGAGCTAAGATACTGTACTTAGCCCACTTCGCTTTGTTCAGAGCATAGGACATATGCCGGTTCCATGAGAGTCTTGAGTCAATGATAACTCCCAGATACTTGTAGTTGTCCACCCAGTCCAGTTTCTTATTGAACAGAACAAGAGAATCTGGGGGACGCTTGAGCTTCCTATTGAGGTACAAAGCTTTGCACTTTCCGACGTTAAGGTTCAACTTCCAGCAGTTAAACCAGTCTTCGAACTGCTTCAAGGCGCACTGCAGCCGAGTGATAACATGAGCCGGCTGGTGTGCCCATGTCATAATGGCAGTATCATCCGCATAAAAATACAGGTTACAATTATCGGGTTTCGGGAAATCATGTACAAATTAATTAAATAGCACAGGCCCGAGGACAGAACCTCGAGGGACACCGGCCTTTACAACACGGGGCGTGGAAACAGTTTCTCCAACTTTAACTTGATAGGATCTGTTGTCAAAAAAAGATTTCACCATGAAAATCAAATCGGCTGGGAACCCGTCTCTGATCATTTTGTAAACAAGGCCCTCAGCCACACATGGTCAAAAGCTTTACTGACATCGAGAAATACTACCCCACAGTACCTGGAGAGGTTCAGTGGGGTGCTCAGGTCTTCAACGAGCCTTATATCTGCATCGGACAAGAGTGGGCAGTACGAAAGTCAAACTGCTCTTCCCGAAAGAGGTCATTTCTAGACAGTGGTCTTGGAATCTGACGAGGATCGTTTTCTCCAACACTTTGGACATCGAGGATAGCAGGCTAATAGGTCGGTAGCTCGCGGGAATTGCAGGATATTGCCCCTGCTTGGGGATGCACAACACAATAGATTGCTTCCAAGCTACAAGGAAGTAAGAAAATTTCCAGCAGTCGCTAATGATATTAGTGAGATAGTCAATAAAGTTCTTCGGAGATTCATAAGGGCGCTATTACTCACCTTGTCTCTTCCTGGAGCCTTCTTCTATTTCAGTTTACTTATGATGGTGGCGACCTCTCCAGCCTCGATGCTGTTCTTCGTTAAATGCTGCGGGACTTCATCAAAGTTGACAATACCTTCTTCCACGCGCTGAGACATGATTTGGCTCTCGGGCTTATCGTTGGTAAGAGTAACAAACTGCATTTCCAGTAAATCTGCATCGACTTGGGCCTTGTCCTGATCAGTTTGCACATTGTCACCTTGTGGTGTACGGAGTGGAGGAAGCGTATCATTCTTCCTCTTGTGTAAAGCTCTGACCGTACTCCAAATGGAATTGTCGCAAGCTGACAAGCTTTTGAGTTTTTCATTCCATCTAGCGTCGCAAAGCTCTTTTATATCCTCTTGAACTCTTCGCACTAGCCTGTTGTACTTGGTTTTGAGCCAAGGTTCACGATAGCGTTGCCATAGTCTACGGGTCCTGTTTCTTTCAGCAATTAGGCGTTGGATTCGATGAGGAGTTTTATTCTCTGATGGATACTTATTAGCTTCTATGGCACTGTTAATACATCTGGTGATGTCTTCAACACGTTGATCGATGTCCTCTGTACAGTAAGCAACGTCTGGATGGCAGCCATAGTCCTTAAGAATATCTTTGTAGAGCTTCCAGTCTTGATGATGTATGAGTTCCTGTCGGAAATTTATGTCAACACTGTCAAAGTTCAACGCCACAGGCTTGTGGTCAGAAGAAAGGTCATCAATCGTGGAGATTTTGTACGGTTTGAAGAAACCCTTCAAGCGCGAGATGTCCAAAACGTCACTACTAGGGGAGTGGTCGCAGTAGTAGGTGACCTCCACAGGTCCAGCAGCGATGATATCATTTCTACCTTGTATGTACCTAAAGAGAATCATGCCGTTGTAATTCTGCATTCTGGAGTTCCAGCTTGGAAGTTTGGCATTTAGATCACCAGCCAGGAAGACTGGAGTGTCACCACTGAAGAGTTCATCAAGCTCGCTAATGTCAAGATAATGTTTAGGTGAATTGTAAAGCGCCACGAACTTCACTTGACCACAGGAGACGTCATTAATAATGATGGAGACCGGTTCCATACCTGCATAAGACTTGGAGACTAATTCTTGGTGTTGAATTCCTATCTTAATGATGATCCCAGCGCCCCCAGAAGCACATCTTGCAGCATTTGAAGCCATTCGATTCTTACGGTACACACAATAGCCAGGTAGCTTGAAGTCTTGGCTTGGATTGAGGCGAGATTCACAGAGGAAAGCAACGTCGATTTCTTGCTTTATCAGAAAATTGTGAAACTCGATACGCTTTCGGGGAATGCCCCTAGCGTTCCATATCACGCACCGAAGTTCACCTTTGTTGATTTCACTATAACGCTGTGCAGCCATAATAAAATTACTTGGTCGTAAGGAGCCCACTCAACTGTTTGTAACTTTTGCCTAGATTAGAAAACACTTAAAAGATACGTCCTAATTGCTTATACATACCTGGTAGGTCGTTGATGTTGAGGCCTTTATCTTTCGGCATAGACACAGCGGCAGCGTAGGATTTGCCTGCTCTCAATTCCTGACTTCTGTAGTAGTGGGATTCCGTCCTTTGGGTTTTATAGAAAATTCTTGATCTAAAAGAATTGCTATAAGATAGGGATAAATTAAAAGCTTTAAAAAACTTTAATTTAAAACTTTAATGTAATACTTATTGTATGGTAACGAGATCGTTTTTCCAATTTATTTGTTTCTGCTGAAGTTGGTAGTATCTTCTATAAACTTCTTGATTCTCCTCTTTCTGAGTAAATTTTCGATGGTGTTTTTGCTATAGCCGTTCAACTCTGCTATGTTTTTAATTAGTGTGATCTCTTTTTCGAAAATCAATTTGCTTAAAGGTAAGTTTAACGCTGTATCAATCCTGGAAACGAAAGTTGATACTTTTTGATTCCATGGGTGGCTAGAATCGTTAATACTATAATTTAACTAATTTGTTGGCTTTCTGTAAACTTCGAAAGATAATGAGTTCTGATCTCTGCAAATCAAAATATCTAAAAAGGAAAGCTTAGATTTATTTTCTAATTCGTACGTAAATTGTATTGTTGGAAAAAACTTATTGATGTGTTGGACGAAGGCTTCAACACTGCATTTATTGGTGTCAAAGATAGTAAAGATATCATCCACGTACTGATACCAGGTTTTGGGGAAATAAAAATTGGATGATTTCAAAATATCTTCAAAGTTTTTTAGGAAAATCTCAGATAATACAGGGATAATGAGAAAATCCTCTCATTTTATATATTGCCCTTGTATTTGAAAATATTATTGTTGACACATAATTTGGTTCAAGGGTATGTGGTTTAGTGGTACAATTATGATTCACTGGAAAGTTGGTATCTTCCTCTTTTGGTGGTTTCACTCTCGCCAGTAATTCAGGTTGGGGCTCTGACTGTCTCGCACCTGCTTTGTCGGGGGGTTTCGAATTCGTCGCACATGGTCCTTTAGTGGTCACTCGCGTCCTGTGTAATATTCGCGTGTTATATGTCCTTCGACATTCATTTTCATTTGTTGTCAAAACCTCGTAAACTCTCGACGTTGCGTCTGACGTATGCTATTCCCTCTTTTGTGGCGCCCTTGACTGCTTTACCTCCTCCTCATATTAATATAGAGCCCGGTAATACAATTCTTCTAATTCTTGCATATTTTAAAAATATTCTTGCGTATTTTCGCTTTTATTTAAACGCTATACAAAATACTTCGCAACTATGCATCAACTACTGAAAATCTCAGCTCTAATCAATCGTCTTATGGTACCCAACACATGACTCCATGGCTTTGCAAATTATGCGCTACAACTGCGTTGCATTGTACAAAGGCACGCTCAGTAAGCTTTCACATTGGAACATAGGAACGCATGGAAAGCGTCACGCTCCCTTTTTTCTATGCAAATCCCTGTTCAGGGGCTTCTTTAAAACAGAATCTCCTGAACAACGGGAGGGGAGGAGAGCAGTAACCCCGATTAACAGCTAATGTACGCACAAATATGCTTCCTGTACCTCCGCTTCGGTAACCTTTGCTTCCTATGCTTTACAACTCAAACGGCAGCTGTTAACTACCATGCCCCTCTGAAATAACTCTCATGCATTGGCAACCAATCATTTAACCTAAAATAGAGTATAACTCAAGAAAATTGTCACTCTGGTTGGTATCAAGCGACCAACAACTCATGCGAACTCAAAAAGTTAGTTCTTTTTGCTCTAATAGCGATGGCACCAATCACGTGACCTTCGTTCATTCGGGACGATTAGAAGCGCAAATCGCACAACTTTGGGGAATCGGACCAATTCCATACGACTCTAATCATATAGTCGATTCAATGCAGGGGTGGTCTTCTTACCAACAAGAACGGTCCGTCGGACGTCGTTTATCTGAAAGGGAGTTTTACACAGCAAATTATTGACAAAGTCTGGCATTCGTCGGCTCGAAGAGTGAGGTAAACACATCTAACTCTCCGATCGTGGCCAAAAGTCGTCAGAGAGTGAAGGGGTTCGTAACTCTTCCCCTTCACTCGATTCGTATACAAAGTCTTTTCGTCGTTAGTGCCAACTGTTGAAAAGCTCAATTCCCATTAGAAGATTGTTTTTGTCAGCTCAAATAAAGTTCTCAGTAACACAAGTACGACGAACTTCCATGTCCGATTTCAATTAAATTCGTCCCATCGGTCACATTTCGTGTTTTTCTTATTTTATTTATTCACAAGAGTTGTTTTCCATTCTGAATACGTCGTGTCATAACCATCATCGGCCATAGCCCAAATAATATCC
Organism: Rhysida immarginata; assembly: GCA_023313115.1. NCBI lineage: Eukaryota > Metazoa > Arthropoda > Chilopoda > Scolopendromorpha > Scolopendridae > Rhysida > Rhysida immarginata. The sequence continues at coordinate 105,000 of JAHWFO010107524.1, read as the reverse complement.
CACTATCCCTTTTTTTATTTATCCAGCGCGTGTTTTTTATCCAAGTTAAGAAAACTAAGTCACTAATATTGTTAAAGAAAGTTATTATTATCGTCTCTGGTAATCACTCCGCTGGTAACAATCACTAAACACGATTAACAAACATAAATGTCTATTTTTATTTTTTTTAACTTTCTTGGTCGACGGACAACAAAATTTTTGTATGATTAGATGACTGGGGGGGGGGGGGCCCGCAACAATATTGACGTTATTTTATTTTTAATTGGCTGAGATCGATAATAGTAATACTAACATCTAATAATAGTGATGGCGTTGTGTTTCCGCAATAACCCTATGTTTTAGTTTGATTTTATATAATAAAAGATAATGCAAAGTTTATTAATCAGTGAGTCAAAAAGACAACTCAAAAAGCAAAACAAAAGGAAAAAAAATTAACTTGAGATATGTTTTTTTTTTTCAATACAACTACTGAATTTGTATTATTATAAAAGTTACTTAAATTATCTGTTCCGTAGAACGTAACCACAACACAATACTCCACATAACATTGTAATGCTGATAAAATCAACACAGGTCAGAAGTAGATTCAATAATACTGATATCTTGACCCAAAAAGAAATACATGTACTGACTCACAGTACATCATTATACTTTACTAAAAGTATAATAAAATCCAGCACAGAAGTGCAATATAAAGATAAACAATCAGTGTTCATTTAAACGTTATAAAACGTACAATAACACAAAATAAAATAATTCGCACAAGGCAAAAGGATTCACAGGCAAAGGAAACTGATAATAATCCCGGTACAAATATAAAAATTTAACTGCCTAAACTATGGAAAACAACGTAAGTTCCTTTCATACATAAGTGCGGGTCTCAAATATAAACCTACGGAGCTCGATTTAAAAGCTGATAGAAAGTGCGGATCTCAAAAATAAACCTGCGGAGCTCGATTTAAAAGCTGAAGTGTAAGAAAAAAGGAAATTAAAGCATCATGGCCCATACTCAAACTTATAGATAGGAATTCTGATATCGAAAACTTCGGATATCAGCATTCAAAACTGAAAGTACAGACATAACAAAGAAGATGAGAATTTGAATTAAAATAAAAGTGAGAACACGTCATCAGCAGCAACATGATGGACATTGATCTTGGAAGAAAGCCTTGAAAGATACAAATGGTAAATAATATTAAAAAGGTTTCAAATACAAATTTTCAAATAAAAAGTTACAACAATACAGATGCTTGTTGAGCAAAGGAATCAGATACAAATAAAACAATCCCAATGCTTCAAGACATCAAAAATTAATTGTTGGCACAGTAAAATGCTCCGCAAGAAGCAAGAAGAAAGATAAATAGCAGCAATGTCCAAATCACTCAAAAGCTGGAACAATCTCCATAGAAAATGGCTATGTCCATAAAGACTGGGTGTAGATGGCCGATGATGGTGAAGTAGAAGAGGCGAACTGAAGTGGCTGCTAACCAACGATGAAGTGAAGAACATAGCTCAGCAGTTGTAGATGTAATTTTCAATAAAAAATATCACGTGTTTGGCCAGAACGAGGAAACAATAATCATGAACAGCACATAGCTATTACAGAGACAGAAAGTAAACAATGCTAAAAAAAACGTTAACCAATTTTAGATAAAAAAAACAAACAAAAACAAAACAAACAGGGCAAAATAATGAACATGTGGTGTGTAAATATTAAACTAATAATATTTGCACATCACAATGTAAGTGTGTACGAAATTTTCGCGCTCAGGCTTTGAGTAGAAGTGGTGTTGGTTGAGCACGTTATCTGGTAAAGTTAAAATAAACATTAGAGTCAATACTACAAAGTTCGGTCTGCGTACTGCCTTCCCTTGTATTCGGTGGGAACCAGCCTTCCTTCTCTCTCTTTGCAGAAAGAATTGTGGAGGTGCAGACTTGAGGAGGAAACGTCTTTTCTTCACGCTCGCCAAGTTCGCTTTCCTCATTTCTCAAATTTCCCGACACCGATCTTGCATCAGGAGCGCCTTTCTTTGCTTTATGACGCTTCGAGGAAGCGCTTTTATTTCCTTTAAAAAGCTTTGTATGCAATCGCTTCCCTTCAAGAGATGGCGCCACGCTAAAGCTCTCAGGCTCAAGGCTGCTCTAGTATTAGAGCGACCTTGCTCATGCTTAGGCTGAGTTTCAATTTCACCTTCTCCTCTATCTTTAGCTTCTGTCATGACTAATCGTGACATGTTGGCCCTTACTGCTATCCCATTACTCTAAGGACTCACTGGTACTATCCTTTGATGTTTAATACCTGCCTTTTTGAGTAAGTTTTCACAGACTAATTTCCCTTTTATGCATGACTCGCACATACCCAGCTTTTTAACTCAAAAATTTAAGCTACGGTCCGATTCTTTATTCCTCATCAAATCAAGATATTCTTCTTAGATGTGTCCTAATCTTTTATTGCATGTTTCTTTATATATATCTGACTATGTACATTTCATACAACTCACGGTGCGATCACCTCCTTTACCAGGTTTACCTTTTACAATGTACATTTTTTCTGATTCTGTGGCTTCCGCTATAACCTCACCAGTGTCATTTTATATGACTCTAGCTTCCATTTGGTCAAATATTACGGAATTATTTTCCCTGACTATCTCACGGACTGACAATAAATTATTTCTTTTATCTGGAACATATACATTATGAATTGTGGTATGAACGGCGTGTCCTTCAGTCGTTATTTTTGTGAACTTAAAGTTGTCTTTTCCTACAATTTCCAATTCCCTACCTGCCTCAGCAACTCCACACGGAACCACATTCGTCCTCCCAGTCCGTTAGCCATTCTCTCTTATACGTCATATGTGACGTGCACCCAAAATCAAGACACCAGATATCGCCATCGTCATCTCTGTTGTTATCGGTTGCGTTTGCTATTTTCGCCATTTTGTGTTCGCTTTTCCCTTTGTTCAGCAAACACGTGCTCGTTTCAGCCCTAAGTGCGGATTGAACATGTTGCTCCGTTTTATCTCTATTTATTGTAGTGCTTCGATTATAATGTGGCTTTTCTCTTCTTTCTCGTTAATTCCGTGAAAATTTACATTATGCAAAAATTTACATAAATTATGCAAATAAATGCAATTTTTTTTTCTTGAAAATGCAAATAAACGTAGCAAATCCATGCTGAATTTGTTACTTTGTTATAGACGTGAATTAGATGATAGAAAATGTTGTTTCCAGGAGGCATTTAACAACGAATAAGGAATCAAATGCAAATTAACAGCCATTATGTCAACCTACCCTCCTGCAAGGTGGAAAAAACTTTAGAGTCGTCCCCTTTCTTGCATTATTTATTAGCTGATAGGATTATTTAAGGTGATGAAAGTATACAGAAACGTCATAAGAGAGCATATAGCATAAGGGTAATATGACAATATTTGTGTAATATAACACCAATATACAAGATGCCAAAAGGGCAACAGGATATGAAAGACGGCAAATTGATGCTCTTAAGGGATGCAGAAAGACTGGATCTGAAATTGCGAAAGAAATTGAACATTCCAAGTCCGCTGTTAACAAATTTCTCCTAAATCCAGATAAACAAGGAATGGTACCCAGATCTGGCATGCCAAGTGCACTTTCTGCTCGTCAGACATCAAGAATAGGTGGCCTTGTTCGTCATCAACACCTCTCTTCTTCACAGATTGTTGCCGAACTAGATCTCCCATGCACTAGTAGAACCGTACGAAATGTGTTGCATTCTCTTCCAAATCTGCACTAATCAAAAATGGAAGGAAGACTTCTCCTGACAGCAGCTCATCGTGAAGTGCGTGTGGCGTTTGCTAAAAAATACGTTACGTACGGTGACAAGTGGAAGAATGTTGTGTTCTCAGACGAGAAGAAGTTCAACATGGACGGACCAAATGGGTTCAAGTAGTATTGGCATGATATTCGAGATGAAAAGGAATTCTTCTCAAAGAGACAGTTTGGAGGTGGCTCACTAATGATTTGGGGAGGGTTTGCTGCTGGCGAAACTACACCTACTGCATTCGTATCACACCGGATGAATTCCATTGCATATCAAGATATTCTGGCAGATAATCTGCTTCCATATGGTCCGCTCATAACGGAAGGATTTTCTAGCAGGACAATGCTGCGATTCATAGCTCGGCCTCAACTAAGGACTTGTTTGACGCTAATTCTGTGATTGCTCTAGACTGGCCATCCCAGGGTCCAGATCTAAATCCAGTGGAGAACATTTGGGGATTCTTTGTGCGTTTTGTATACAGCATTTTCCGTCAGTACAGTAATAAAGAAGAACTGGTGATTAGTATCACTGCTGCATGGCAAAGCCTTGATCCAGGAGTTTTAGTGAAACTCAGTGAATCAATGACAAACAGATTAATAAAGGTCATTGAGAATAAGGGTGCCTTTATCGGGTATTAAACGTGAGACTTTTTTCCAACTTGCAAGTGGCCAGGTTGGGATAATGGCTGTAAATTTGCATTTTATTCCTTATTCGTTGTTAAATGCTCCTGGAAACAATGTTTTGTATCTAATTCACGTCTATAAAAAGCAACAAAATCAGCATGGATTCATTATGTTTATTTGCATTTTCATCCCGGATCTATACATATTTTCAGCACCTTATTGCCGGCACCTTTTTCCTCCAAACTTTCCCATAATTTTTTGGCATTCCTTTCCCTGATATATAAGCTCGCCTGACATAGTGATAGTTAGAACTATTATTTCTAGAGCTTCATTATTTGTTTGTTCCCATTCGTCCCTCAGCTTAATTTCCTCCTCACTGTTAACGGCTGGCGGTTCATTCCCTTCGATTACTAATTTAAACAACCTTTTGGAACGTAAAACAGTCTCTACCTTATTTCTCCATGTGGCAGAGTTCTCCGGTGTCAGTTGCTCGATCTTTGCCATTCTTTCCATCTTGGCTCAATTGCGATTCCTTGGGTTTCTTGTTTGCTTATAATTGTTGTGGATCGATTATATTTATTGGTGGTTAAAGGAAAAGTAGGATATGAGATAATAAATTAAAAGCTTATATGAAAAAGGAAAGTCTATATATCAGTCTCAGCTACAAATGTCAACACGTGCGTACTCCTCACGTTCTGGGCAGCATGTCTCCCGTTTCACTTCATCCCAGCATGCACTGCATCGTGAGCAGTGGCGTCTAGTGGCAATCTCTCGCAATTATCCATCACATTGTCTCTGTATTCATATTGCAAAGAAATGCGTCAGTACATTTTACAATAATTATAAATCCCTCCTTATAATGGCATTTTGCTGTTATTTAATTAAATTAAATTGTATAAAAGATGAGAATTGTGAAGAAAATGAACGAGTCATCAGATGTCACTATTGCAAGATTGTTGTTATCCAGTGATGTCTATACAACTCCTGGATCGCTAACAGTGTGAAGTAAACGTGTAGCTTAAATTCAAGTCACCAGGAAAAGTAGTCGATTACTTTTGTGGACGCTACGCAATATCTAATCATCTTATAATGAAATAAATCCATATTATATTACGGCTAATTATTATAATACAGTCTGTTTATTTTTATACTAGCAGAAGACCCGGCGTTGCCCGGAATAATAATTATTACGCTTGTAGGTAAAGAGAACAACCTCAAAAAGCTAAATAAAACCTCCAAATTGGTTAAATAATAACTCAATCACTACAATATATAGCGAAGGGACTATCCTTTCTAAGAAAAATCCTAAAGACAGTAATTTACCTCTTCACTGAAAAAATCCATTCCAGATGATATGCTGGGACTTGATTTACCGAAAAAAAAATTTTTAAAGGATCACAACGGATGGACCTCTCCAAGAAAGCCTTCTAGTCTAAATAATTTTTTACTCACGTAATCCTACTTTAGATGTACACTTGATGTTGTTGCAATTTCCTTTCTTCTTTCGATGTCTTGAAGCAAAAATTGGCCATTCATCACTTTGTGTATTCTAGCAGTCGCCGATTCTTCTATTTACTTGCTTACCATTTGCTCAATAGAGCACGGAGCTAAAGGAGTGCTTCCTCTATCGACTTTCACTCTTTCTCAATAGTCTGTGAACTCATTATCTCCAGTTACGGATCATTTTTAAAGATTTTCAAGAAATTGTTATTTACTAAGAATTCTCTTTTCTAAGAAGAGCCTGAATAACAGGAATTATATGTATTGAATACTAATTTGCACAAAATTTGCCTTGCATTGTTGGTCATGAGACATATATTGTTGATCCTTGCATAGTGTTGGTGCATTGCGTGTTGACACCATTGTTGATACTTATTGTTGCAAAAACTTTGTCTTGCATTGTTGGTCATGAGATATTTCTCATTAACATAATTATCATTTTTTCGAAATCTGAGGTAGACAGTGACCTTCTTCATGCTTTGAAGGTCATGTATGCGAAATTATATCAAGATCGGAATAAAACTATAGATTTGTATAAGAAACAAACAAACAAACAAACAAACAGTCTTCTTTCGCTTCTGCAGTGGTCGCACCGAAGCAGATAGTTCGCATGAGTTACGTGAAGCATGAAATGGCATTAGATCACTAACATGATATTTGGTCTGAACCTCTGTAGGAGTTTCTATGGCTGACACTTCATAGGAGACACCTTTCGATGTATGCGATAAGGTCCACCCTGCGAGGGGCAAATTTTAAGGTAAGTCCCCCTAGGCTGCAGCTAAGGGCATGAGTCTTTGCAACAGGTAGGCGATGGCATTCAACGACTTCGGTACAGCAGTCTTGATTCATGATTAACGTCCCTTTGTTTTTTTTTAAGAGTATCAGCCATCCTTTGCATGTATGGGGTATTATCAGCCATCAGAAGTACAAAGGTGTTATTATCCACTAACTACCGTAAGTCTTTCACTAAATCTCCAGGGACTCGGAGTTCAGTGCCAAACATGAGATAGGCAGGGGAGAATCTAGTGGCTTTGGTGAAAGAAGAATTCTTAGCAAAACGAACAGAACTTACTCGACTATCCCAGGAAGGTTGATGGTCTCCAGCCAGAATGGAAAGTTGGGTTTTCAGGTCTCGGTTCTTTCTTTCGACAGGAATTAGCTTCTGGGTGATAGACAGGGGTAATGTTTTAGTGGATATCCAGAACATGCACCACGCATTGCATCACTGAACTAACGAATTGAACTCCGTTATCGCTAATCATACATCTAGGGATTCTGTAATGCAGACAAATTTCTTCTACTAGTTTGTGGGCACAATCCTCGGCAGCAGTGTGAGCGAGGGTAAACAGCTCAACCCATCGAGTGGCCAAATCTTTGATGATCAAGATCGAATACTGGTTGGTTGCTGTAACCGGTAGAGGTCCAAATAAATCTATTGCAATTGTTTTAAAACGACGTGACGGTGCAGGGGTCATGACCAATCCAGTTGGCATGTGCTTAGCAGTCTTGTAACGTTAACATTCTATACACTTCTTTATGTACTCTCGGATATAGTGACGCATTTCGACCCAATAATAATTACGAGAAATACGACGGAGGGTTCGGTCAAGTCCGGCGTGTCCTGCTGAGGGTGAGCCGTGATGGTCGGTGAGAATTTCTTGCTTCATGCTCTGGGGTACTACCAGTTTAGCCTCTTCGGTTTCTTCGTCTCCGTATTGGTAGAGAACCCCTTGTGTCATAAGATAGCTTGTTTCTAACCATCGTCGAGCAATAAGCTGGTCATCGGCTTCACTCTTGATTCCACAAATATTTTTTTTACTTCTGGGTCACTAAGTTGCTTATCTCTCAGTTCGGCAGCTTTTAGAATTGGGAAACGCACAATGGTAGCAGCAGCCAGGACTTCCTGTTGCATCAAAGTGATAGGCGATCCAGAAAGGATGTCAGCTACCACATTATCAGATTCAGGTACATATTGAATGTCTAAATTATAGGGTTGTAGCTTCAATGCCCATCGTGCTAATCTTCTAGAGGGCGATTGTAGCGTCACAAGCCATTTCAAGGCTTGATGGTAGGTTCCAATGGTCACTGTAATACCTTCCATATATCCTCGGAATTTGTCAGTAGCCCATACAATGGCTAAAGCTTCACGTTCAGTGGCAGAATAGTTTCTTCCAGCGGCCGATAACAGTCTACTAGCATAGTCAATGGGGCGTTCTTCAGATCCTTCGCCTTGTAGTAGCATGGTACCAAGCGCGTAGGAGCTAGCATCGGTGCGCAAAAGATAGGGCAGGGAATCTTCAGCCTGCCTAAGTAAAGGTGAAGTGGTCAGTAGAAGTTTCAAGTTTTGGAAGGCTGCGTTTTGTTCCTCCTTCCATTTCCATGGAGCATGGGCCTTGGTTAATTTACTCAAGGGGTGGACCACGGATGAAAAGTTCGGAATGAACCGACGATACCAGGAGCTTGTCTGCAAAAAGGTCTGCAGTTCTTTTAAATTCTTCAGAGACGGCAGGTCTTGTATGGCCTGAATTTTGGAAGGGTCAGGTTTGATTTCTTGTGGGGATAGGACATGGCCTAAATAATGGACTTTCGGACACACAAAGTGACTCTTGTCCCGAGGTACCCTTAGATGATATTCATGAAATCGTGTGAAAACTTTATCCAAATCCTGCAGATGATGTTCCCAGGTATCTGATATGACAACAATATCATTAAGATATGCAAAGAGAGTGATGGCTGGTAAGCTTCTTTGGAAGTGATCCATCAACCGTTAAAATGTGGCTGGGGCATTCCTAAGTCCAAAAGGCATTCTGCAATACCGAAAAGTCCCATATGAAGTTACGAAAGCAGTCTTATCTCGATCACTTTTACACACTGGTATTTGCCAATATCCTGCCCTTAGGTCCAAGGTGGTCAAGTACCCGCTGTGTTTAGCAGCATGTAAGAGGTCCTCTAGGCGCGGAAGGGGGTATCGATGTGGTTTGGTCACTACGTTGAGTTTATGGTAATCAGTACAAAGACGGTATCCTCCAGTTCTCTTTGGAACTACTATGAGAGGTGCAGCCCAAGTACTTTCACATTCTTCTGTTATTTCTTGTACAAGTATGTCTTCCAGTTGCGACTGTACTTCTTCTTTAATCATGGCAGGAATTTGGTAAGGAGCCACTGCGACAGGTATTGCATCTCCTGTATCAATACAGTGTAAGTCATCTCGGTGGGTTTCCCATGTTCCTCAAAATATGGGAGTGATATGTAATTAAGGACGACAACTGTTTATACTGATCACCAGTGAGCTCTGAGCTTTCGTTTTGTATAAGCTCAAGAGTAACTGAGGAAACAATGAATCGAGGAGTCTACATTGGCAGTCTAACATCGGCCATATCATAGAATTCATTAGGTTTTTTCGGAAACACCATTGCCGTGCTCGCGGATTGCAGTCAATGTTGGCATCCACTATAAAATTAATTCCTAGCAGGGTTTCTGGATACGGGTCATCAGGATCAATTCAGTGGGTAAGGTTCTATCTTTGGCTTGAATGTTAACTGTAGTGCAGAGAATGTTAGAAGATTTAGGGTGTCTGAGGGGTAGGGCCTGAATAGCTGGATGCTCAATAAAAGGCCAATGAGCTCCTTGTAAGAGCTTAAAAAGACTTTCACTTGCAACACACTGATTTGCTTCAGAGTCAATGATGGCAGTTCCTTTTTTCCCAAGTATGTCTATACTAGCAGAGACACCCGGCGTTGCCCGATATTATTAGAGTAGTAGGTTAAACAGAACAACCTCATGAAGTTAAATAATAAATTTGTTTTCAGTAATTCTACAATTTCCGCGTATAGACGAAACAGTTGATCAGATGTTTGTGATACTCAGATAACTTTTTGTCATCTCTGCCCATTTCTCTACTCATTTCTTCGCTGGCATTTCGATAGATATGAATTGATGTTATAAGCCTTCGAAATATTATTATAGGACATAACACCATATGGTTGTTGGTTTGAAGAGTTGAGTTCATGTATGCTGTGTTATCGGTTATGTCGCCAACTGTAGCTCGAATGAAGGGACTGCGTCCTCTGTCATTTTTCATTCTTTCTCAATAATCTGCTAACTCTCCATTATTTCCAGTTACTGATCATTATTAAATATTTCCAAGAAAATGTTAAGTTCTAAGAAAATCCCTAACAACGGGAATTCTACGTATTGTTACAAATTCCACTTTGTTTTATAATTCTCAGAGGTGGGATGGAACCATCATTCTATATGAACCTACTTATATTACAAACTTTGTTCGGGACTTTACTTATCCTCTTGTTGTTCTGGCTCAGAATAAAATGTTATCCATCTTCACCCCTGGGGAGCATTACTGGATACTTTAGACCTGTCTTTTAAAATTTCCCTTGCCCTTTTTATCTTTCTGTTGCAAATTTCACTGATCAATGCTCGTTATTTCTCTTTTTTTTGCCAAACACACAAATTTTCACAAATTTTTACATAAATTATTATCAATTTATTGTTATCGGACTCAGTGGCTCAGTTGCGTGATCGCCTCTGATACCCGAGGGCGCAGGTTCGATCCCGTCCGAGGACGACGAAGATTTTTCAGGGAGGAAACCCTCAGACACGCATTTCCTTCGAAAAGGAAGTAAAGCCGTTGTCGGCTACACGTTAAAGAACTCTTGCGAGGCAAAAATTTGCGGCTCCGATAACGCCGTCCGAGATATGACCTAGTGTAAGTGTAATTGAAAGGGTCGTTAATACCAACCGATCGATTTATTGTTATATTTCTCCAGAAAATCACAAATCGATCACAAAGCTGATTAAAGTAAACACCACTATCTATCTATGGAGGATGTTTGTGGGTCTGTCTGTGGGTCTGTCTGTGGGTCTGTGTGTACGTTTTTTATACAAATCTACAGTTTTATTCCGATCTTGATGAAATTTCGCATACATGACCTTCAAAGCATGAGGAAGGTCACTGTCTACCTCAGATTTCGGAAAAATAATAAATATCGATAAAAAATCGATATTCATGGTTATGGCAAGGCATATTAATGAGAAATATCGCATGACCAACAATGCAAGACAAAGTTTTTACAACAATGGTATCAACACGCAATTCACAAACACTCTGCACGGACCAACAATATATATCTCATGACCAACAATGCAAATAAAAGTTTGTGCAACCATAGGTATCAACAATGGTTTCAACACGCAATTCACCAATAACAATGAGCACAGAATGATGATGTAATGTTAAAGCAATCTTTCCAAGAATTATAACAATGAACATAAAATGATGATGTAATATGGATAAGTTTCAATTTGTAACAATGCATAGAATTCGTGTTATTCAGGCTTTTCTTAGAAAAGAGAGTTCTTAGTACCTAACAATTTCTTGAAAATCTTTAAAAATGACCCGTAACTGGAGATAATGGAGAGTTAGCAGACTATTGAGAAAGAGTGGAAACACGACAGAGGAAGCACTCCTTTAGCTCCGTGATGTATTGAGCAAATGGGAAGCAAGTAAATAGAAGAATCCGCGACCGCTAGACTGCACAAAGTGATGAATGGCCAAATTTTGCTTCAATGCATCGAGAGAAGAGTGGAAATTGCAACAACACTAAGTATACATCTAAGGTAAGATTACGTGAGTAAGAAATTATTTAAAATAGCAGTGGCATCCTTGGAGAGGTCCAGCCATTGTGAGCCTTTAAAAAGATTTTTTTCGAATTTTCATTAAGAATTTTTACTGTATTAATTCTAAGCATTTTCATGTGTTTATTTTTAAGATATTGCAAAATTTAATTTAATTTTTTGAGATTGTTCTGTTTACATCCAAGTGTAATTATCCCGGGCAACGCCGGGTACCTTTGCTAGTCTTCTATATATATAAAGAAGGATGTTTGTGGGTCTGTGCGTCTGTGGGTCTGTGTGTGGGTCTGTGGATCTGTGTGTACGTTTTTTATACAAATCTACAGTTTTATTCCGATCTTGATAAAATTTCGCATACATGACCTTTAAAGCATGAGGAAGGTCACTGTCTACCTCAGATTTCGGAAAAATAATAAATATCGATAAAAAATCGATATTCATGGTTATGGCAAGGCATATTAATGAGAAATATCTCATGACCAACAATGCAAGGCAAAGTTGGTACAACAATAGGTATCAACAATGGTATCAGCACGCAATTCACAAACACACTGCATGAACCAACAATATATATCTCATGACTAACAATGAAAGGAAAAGTTTGTGCAAGTGTAATTATCCCGGGCAACGCCGGGTACCTCTTCTAGTCTTTCTATATATATAAAGAAGGATGTTTATTTGTTAGTTTGTTTGTTTGTTTGTTTTTTATACAAATCTACAGTTCTATTCCGATATTGATAAAATTTCGCATACATGACTTTCATAACATGAAGAAGGTCACTGTCTACCTCAGATTTCGAAAAAATAATAATTATTGATAAAAAATCGATATTCATGGTTATGGCAGGGCACATTATGAGAAATATCTCATGACCAACAATGCAAGACAAAGTTTTTAACAATATAAAAAGAAATTAACAATAGAGGAAGTAATATGGATGATTCTAAGCAAAAACGTTAATGTGAACATGGGTTTGAATTTGAACGATAACCGAGTTATGAACACAAATAAAAATGCCGCCACTACGATCAACAAGTTAATAACTCAGGTTCTATAACACATAGCATAATGAAATTTGGAGGAATAATAGTATACGTGGAATTGTGTATACGGTTAAAATTAGATCGAATTCCAACGAGTAGTTTTCGAGTTACGTAGTGAAAATCTTAACACGTGGTGGTTAGTACTCACATGTGATCACGTGTTACGATTTTCACTGCGTAACTCAGAAACTACTCCTTAGAATTCGATCAAATTTTAACGGTGTACATAGTTGTATGTTCGCTATTACATTCCGAAATTCATCATCCCAGATTTTATAGAACCTGAATTATTAACACTCCATTGATGATGCGCGGTCTCAGAGACCGCATTAACACATTTTCGTGAATATCTTCTTATGAATTTAAAAGAAACAAATGAACACGTCTGTATTCTTCCATTTTGAACTCTTCTAGAAGTCATTACATGTATCTCATAATCCATGATTGCTTGCATAGATTCAATAGGACGTGCGATTTCAACATCGCGCGCCACCAACTTTGTTATTAGAAAAAATTGATGTAAAAGTCATTTATTTTACTTCTTTTTAGTTTTTTATTACCTAAACATATTCTCTAGTTAATTCCCAATGTTTTTTGTTTATTAATATTTTCCTACTTAGAAACTTTTATTTGAAAACAAATATTTGGAGAAATTGTAATACTGTTTCTGAATTTTAGGAGCAATAAACTCTTCTATAAATATAATTTCATACATATTTAACTTTGTTTATACTAGTTTTGAAAAAAATTATTTTAAATATCGAGAAACATTATTTTTTAATTTTTATTGTAATAAAAAAATAGGCATATTTTATCCTGTGAGAAATTATTGCTATTATTCATTTTTATAAATGTTTTCTTTTACGTAGGAAAGTATATATTTATGAAAGGTAAAAATAGTGTAAAATAATAATTTTGAACTATTTTATTTTAATAAATGCCTTTCCTGATGTTTTCATGTCTAATTTTGAGGGAAAAAAAGAAAGGTTTTCAAATTTCTTTTCAAAAGTTGCGTTTGTTAGATAATATTTGAAATGTTTTTTGAGATTTTCTATTAATAATGAGGTAAATTAAGTGATAGATAAAAAACATTTATGAACTTTAAAAAAAAAAAAAAGCATGTTTTATTTTGCGGTCTCACAGACCGCGCGTCAATATCCGCGTTACAAACATCTGCGCCATCTCAGGAGTGTTAAGTTGTTGATTTTGGTGGTGGCATTTTTATGTCTGTTCATATCTCAGTTATCGTTCAAATTCGGACGCTTGTTCATATGAACGTTTTTGCTCAAAATCATACACCCTATCTTCCCTAAACGTTTATACGTTGAGTTTTGAATCACCCTGTATGTTGAATTTCCAAAAATGTTTTAAATATTTAATTTTTATTTTATTTCAATTAAAAATTCGAATGTACTTTCAAATGTTCCCAGCAGCCTGAATCCAGAAAGTTAGATATAGCAAGATCATTAAAAACTAAATCTTTGCTGTACGTAACGATTTTTGTCATGCATTTTACAATTCATACATGTAGGTATTTTGTAGATTGCAATTGTTTCTCAGTTTTGTATGCAACCTACTATCACATTTCCATGTTTTATAAATGAGCATAATTTTAAATAGTTATTTTTGTAGATCTTAACAGAGTGATTATTAAAACAACAAAAATTTAAGAAATTCTCACACTTATTTCATTTCGGTATAAAATAGTGTGTAGTTAAAAACATTTTTTAATAATCTGTTACGGTCTAACAAAATATATATGTGATAGACCTTATCAAACTGATGAAACGGTGTTCAAATAAAAATTTCTAATATGAATTATTTTGTATTTTTAAAGCTTAATATGATTCTCTAAACAAATTTCGTTCTTCGAATGGATGGCATGAGTATTTAGCGAGCGAGCAAGGCACGCGACTTGAACGAACGGGGACCACAAGCTTTGTAGTGACGTTATCCGAGAAGCGTCTTTCTATTGGTTGCTTTTGAGGTATATTGCTTACTAGCAAAGGTACCTGGCGTCGCCCGGGATAATTACACATGTAGGTAAACAGAACAATCTCAAAAAATTAAATTAAATTTTGCAATATCTTAAAAATAAACACATGAAAATGCTTAGAATTAATACAGTAAAAATTCTTAATAAAAATTCGAAAAAAAATTTTTTAAAGGCTCACAATGGCCGGACCTCTCCAAGGATGCCACTGCTAGTCTAAATAATTTCTTGCTCACGTAATCTTACCTCAGATGTAGGTAAACAGAACAACCTAAAAAAACTAAATTAAACCTCCAAATTGGTTAAATAATAACTCAATCACTACAATATAGAGCGAAGGGACTATCCATTCTAAGAAAAATCCGAAAGACAGGAATTTACCTCTTCACTGAAAAAATCCATTCTAGGTGATATACCGATACTTGATTTATCGAAAAAAAATTTTTAAATGCTCACAATGGATGGACCTCTCCAAGGATGCCATCTAGTCTAAATATTTTTTTACTCACGTAATCTTACTTTAGATGTACACCTGATGTTATTGCAATTTCCTTTCTTCTTTCGATGTCTTGAAGCAAAAATTGCCATTCATCACTTTGTGTTGTCTAGTGGTCGCCGATTCTTCTACTTACTTGCTAACCATTTGCTCAATACAGCACGGAGCTAAAGGAGTGCTTCCTCTATCATCTTTCACTCTTTCTCAATAGTCTGCTAACTCGTTATCTCCAGTTACGGATCATTTTTAAAGATTTTCAAGAAATTGTTAAGTACTAAGAATTCTCTTTTCTAAGAAAAGCCTGATTAAAAGGAATTCTATGCATTGAATTCTATATTGCACAAACTTTGCCTTGCATTGTTGGTCATGAGACATATATTGTTGATCCTTGCATAGTGGTGGTGCATTGCGTTTGATACCATTGTTGCTACCTATTGTTGCACTTTTATTTGCATTGTTGGTCATGAGATATATATTGTTGGTCCGTGCAGAGTGTTTGTGAATTGCGTGTTGATACCATTGTTGATACTTATTGTTGCAAAAACTTTGTCTTGCATTGTTGGTCTGAGATATTTCTCATTAATATGCCCTGCCATAACCATGGATATCGATTTTTTATCAATAATTATTATTTTTTCGAAATCTGAGGTAGACAGTGACCTTCCTCATGCTTTGAAGGTCAAGTATGCAAAATTTCATCAAGATCGGAATAATACTGTAGATTTGTATAAAAAACATACAGACAAACCCACAAACATCCTTCTTTATATATATAGATAGACTAGCAAAGGTACCCGGCGTTGCCCGGGATAATTACACTTGGATGTAAACAGAACAATCTCAAAAAATTAAATTAAATTTTTTCAATAACTTAAAAATAAACACATGAAAATGCTTAGAATTAATACAGTAAAAATTCTTAATGAATATTCGAAAATAATCTTTTTAAAGGCTCACAATGGCTGGACCTCTCCAATAATTTCTTACTCACGTAATGTTACCTCAGATGTATATTTAGTGTTGTTGCAATTTCCACTCTTCTCTCGATGTGTTGAAGCAAAACTTGGCCATTCATCACTTTGTGCAGTCTAGCGGTCGCCGATTCTTCTATTTACTTGCTTCCCATTTGCTCAATACATCACGGAGCTAAAGGAGTGCTTCCTCTGTCGTCTTTCCACTCTTTCTCAATAGTCTGCTAACTCTCCATTATCTCCATTTACTGATCATTTTTAAAGATTTTCAAGAAATTGTTAAGTACTAAGAACTCTCTTTTCTAAGAAAAGCATGAATAACAGGAATGCTATGCATTGTTACAAATTAAACTTATCCATATTGCATCATCATTTTATGTTCATTGTTATAATTCTTGGAAAGGATTGCTTTATCATTGCATCATCATTTTGAGCTCATTGTTATTGGTGAATTGCGTGTTGAAACCATTGTTGATACCTATTGTTGCACAAACTTTTATTTGCATTGTTAGTCATGAGATATATATTGTTGGTCCGTGCAGAGTGTTTGTGAATTGCGTGTTGATACCATTGTTGCAAAAACTTTGTCTTGCATTGTTGGTCATGCGATATTTCTCATTAATATGCCCTGCTATAACCGTGAATATCGATTTTTTATCAATAATTATTATTTTTTCGAAATCTGAAGTAGACAGTGACCTTCCTCATGCTTTGAAGGTCATGTATACGAAATTTCATCAAGATCGGAATAAAACTGTAGATTTGTATAAAAAACATACAAACAAACAAACAAACAGACCCACAAACATCCTTCTTTATATATATAGATAGATGAAGATAGAAAAGACTAGCAGAGGACCCGTTGTTGCCTGGGATAATTACGCTTGAAGGTAAAAAGAACAATCTCAAAAAATTAAATTAAATTTTGCAATATCTTAAAAATAAACACATGAAAATGCTTAGAATTAATACAGTAAAAATTCTTAATGAAAATTCGAAAAAAAAATTTTTAAAGGCTCACAATGGCCGGACCTCTCCAAGGATGCCACTGCTAGTCTAAATAACTTCTTACTCACGTAATCTTACCTCAGATGTAGGTAAACAGAACAACCTAACAAAGCTAAATTAAACCTCCAAATTGGTTAAATAACAACTCAATCACTACACTATAGAGCGAAGGGACTATCCATTCTAAGAAAAATCCTAAAGACAGGAATTTACCTCTTCACTGAAAAAATCCATTCTAGGTGATATACCGGGACTTCATTTACCGAAAAAAAGTTTTTAAAGGCTCACAATGGATGGACCTCTCCAAAGATGCCTTCTAGTCTAAACAATTTTTTACTCACGTAATCTTACTTTAGATGTACACTTCTTGTTGTTGCAATTTCCTAGCTTCTTTCGATGTCTTGAAGCAAAAATTGGCCATTCATCACTTTGTTTAGTCTAGCGGTCGCCGATTCTTCTATTTACTTGCTTACCATTTGCTCAATACAGCACGGAGCTAAACGAGTGCTTCCTCTATCGTCTTTCACTCTTTCTCAATAGTCTGCTAACTCATTATCTCCATTACTGATCATTTTTAAAGATTTTCAAGAAATTGTTAAGTACTAAGAATTCTCTTTTCTTAGAAAAGCCTGAATAACAGGAATTCTATGCATTGAATTCTGTATTGCACAAACTTTGCCTTGCATTGTTGGTCATGGGACATATATTGTTGATCCTTGCATAGTGTTGGTGAATTGCGTGTTGACACCATTGTTGATACCTACTGTTGCACAAACTTTTATTTGCCTTGTTGGTCATGAGATCTATATTGTTGGTCCGTGCAGAGTGTTTGTGAATTGCGTGTTGATACCATCGTTGATACTTATTGTTGCAAAAACTTTGTCTTGCATTGATGGTCATGATATATTTTTCATTATATGCCCTGACATAACCATGGATATCGATTTTTTTTATCAATAATTATTATTTTTTCGAAATCTGAGGTAGACAGTGACCTTCCTCATGCTTTCAAGGTCATGTATGCGAAATCTTATCAAGATCGGAATAAAACTGTAGATTTGTATAAAAAACAAACAAACAAACAAAGCCACAAACAAACAAACGTCCTTCTTTATATATACAGAAAGAAGTTTCTTGCTGCTGAATTTCTTGAAATTCGCACCCAGGTGCGGAAAAGTTACTTGATCGCAGTTGTCTGGCCATTGCTTGCTATATAATAAGGCAATGGTCTGGCCAACAATCCAACCTTCATTGTTTCCAACAAACGAAAAAATATTGATTGTTAAAATCCAAGATGGAAGCAATGAAGGTTACATTATTTCTCGGACTTGTATGCTCAGGTGACTTTTCAGTGCTGGGGCCTGTCTTTCTGGTTACTCTATCTTTGTCGATAGCTAAGAACTTTTCTATAGTGACGTCACGCGATTTTCAAAACTTGACAGGACTCACTCCCGTTGTTTTTTAAAACGCTTCTTCAAACTAAACGGTCGTTTTATAATAAGTTTCAATTTAGAGTACAGCTAGTTATTTTCTATAATCAGAGAAGATTGGGTCGGCAGAAAAGCGCCGCCATCTCCACCTGGCGATAAAAATTGTAACTATGATCGTAATTAGGATTTTGCTGTGTGAAAACGTGGATTTGTTGATAGAGCTTGAATAACCTTGAATGTGTGTAAAATGATCATGAATTCATGCTCGTCAGCTAGTCATGCAGCGGAAACCGCCTGTCTGCTGCCATTGGTGATTCACAATTGCTTTATTTTATTCGCAACTGCAATCTTTCTTTGAGGTTGCAGTCTTGCAGTCATCATATTTCGATGTCTGCATTCGCTCGCTCGCAACTACAATCTTCATTTTCAGAAGTTTCGTTGTCTCGCGCTTTCATCGTTTCTCGCTGTCTGCTTTTTCTCGCTGGTAACTACAGTGGTCGTTCTTGGAGACTGTAGTATTTCGTAATCATCATATTTTGAGGTTTTTATTGTTTACATATGCAGTTGTGTTCCTTTGATGTCGCAGTCCTCATGCTTGAAGCTTGTCTTCATCGCTCATAATTGTAGAGAATTAATTAGCTACTACCCTCGCTTATTTCCACCGTATATGGCATAGATACGTGGATGATATCTTCACTTTTTTGACACGCATCAATGCGATATTAGCTCTTTTCTCAAAGAATTTAATAATAAGTTTCCTATAATCAAATTCACACATGAAGTATAGAGCGATGGGTGCCTTCCTTTTGTAGATTTAAGCATTATTAGAATTGATAATAGGTTAGAGTTCGACATTTATCGAAAACCCACCAACAATCATCGCTATATTATAAGCGATTCCGTTCATTGTCCTAGCCATAAACACGCTATGATCCACCGCCTTCTTAATGTTGCTTTATCCGACCAAAGGTACCAAAACTGAATTGAGTACTATTAAATGTATAACAAGGTTGAATGACTTTTCCGATAAAATTGTCGACAACTTGTCCGTAGGCATAAGCTTCTTTAAACAGAAAGGATTTCACGAAGTTAACTCCTAAGACCGCAAGCCTTAAATTAACTAAGTATTGCTTATGAACCGCACTTAACTAAGGGCCTGAAAAAGATTTTTAGCGCTTGCAATTTTAAGATTGCATTCAAAAGTGGGAATACTTTGAAAGCACTCTTAGGAAATCCTAAAGATGCCATCCCACCTCTGAGAAAGTCGGGGTCTATCTATTTCAGTGTGATTTTTGTGAGAAGTACTATGTTGGTCAGAGCTTCAGAAATATTATTAAAGGTGGAAAGAGCATTTAGCTCATGTAAAATATGGCACGTCGGACAGATCGAGCATCGCCAAACATATTTTGGACACAGGTCGTTGTATTAGTTCAGATATTTTTAAGTTACTTAGAGCTGTCAATTCCAGAAATCAATTAGACAGCTTTGAGAGCATGGAACTCTATAAAAGGGATTCTAAGAAGTTATTAAATATGGACAAAGGGCCGATCTCAAACTCCGTTCTGTTTGATTTATTGAATTGATTCTGTGTCTACTTGTTTGTTTCTCTTTGTTCTTTATTTTTTATTCAATATTATGGTTTTTGTCATTTTTTTAATTTTTATTTTTTGTTCATTATAGTTTAGCTTACCTTTCCGTGGTATTTCCCCTTCCCTCTATTGACAAGGTATCTCTTCTTATTTTATTGGCCCGCTGTTTAACTTGTCCAATAATCGTTATTTCCATCCGCTTAACCAATGGGAGATATTCTTTTCAATTGCTCGTCCCCTTACCTTGTCTATATATTCTCTTACACTAAAGCTTTGCCCAAGTATGCCCCTTACAACCAACTAATTTATATTAAGGCTGTATGACGTTATAATGTAATCAACAAACGTGAACTTTGGTCCGTGATATGGAACGCTAGGAGGATTCCCCGAAAGCGTATCGAGTTTCACAATTATCTGATAAAGCAGGAAATCAATGTTGCTTTCCTCTGTGAAACGCACCTCAAACCAAGCCAAGATTTCAAGCTACCTGGTTACTGTGTGTAGCGTAACGATCGTATGGCTTCAAACTCTGCAAGGTGTGCTTCTGGGGGCGCTGCGATCATCATTAAGAAGGGAATGCAACAACAACAAGTAGTCTCCAATCTTATGCATATATGGAATTAGCCTCCATCGTTATCAATAACGTCTCCTTTGGTGAAGTGAAATTCGTGGCTTCTACAATTCACCTTAACATTCTCTCGACGTGAGCGAACTCGATGAACTCTTTAGTGGTGACATTCCTGTTGTCCTGGCTGGTGACCTAAATGCCAAACACCCAAGATGGAATTCCAGAACGCAGAATTACAACGGCATGATTTTGTACAGGTATGTAGATGGTAAATAAGACATCATCACTGCTGGACCTGTGGAGGACACTCACTACTGTGACCATTCCCCTACTAGTGTTGTTCTAGACATATCACTAATAAAGGGTTTCTTCAAGCCATACAAAATCTTCAAGATGGGTGATCTTTCTTCTGACCACAAGCCTGTGGCGCTGAACTTCGACAATGTCGACATCAATTTCAGAGAAGTCAAGCATCAGCAAAACTGGAAGCTTTTCGAAGAAATCCTCAAGAAAATTTCGATGGACGTGCTGAAGACATCACGATGTCTAAAATCTGGGAGAAAACGTTCCTCACCAGGTTCAAAGAGTACTGTATCACCAATGGTTTAGTGCGTAAAGAACAGTTTGGCTTTCGAGCCGCCCATCATGTCAGAAGCAGATATGGAGGCTCGTTGAAAATCTGAGCACCCCACTAAACCTTTCCAGGTACTGTGGCGTGTTTTTTCTTGATGTCAGTAAAGCTTTTGGTCAAGTGCGGCACGAGGGGCTGATCTACAAGATGATTAGAGACGGGTGGTTTCCTCCTGATTTGATTATGACGGTGAAATCCTTTCTTAGCGACAGGTTCTATCAAGCCAAATTTGGCAAAAGCTTCTTTAAGCCCGGCAAGGTAAAGGCTCTGTCCTTGGGCCCGTTTTATTTAATTATTTTGTACATGATTTCCCAAAACCAAAAAAATGTAATTTATATTTCTATGCTGATGATACTGCCACAATTACATGGGCGCACCAACCATCTCACGTTATCACTCGTCTGCAGAACGCCTTGAAGAAGTTCGAGGACTGGTTTAATTGCTGGAAACTGAATCTTAACGTCGAAAAATGCAAATCCGTGTACTTCAACAAAAAGCTTAAGTGTCCCCCGTTTTCCCTGGTTCTATTAAATAAGAACCTCGAATGGGTTGACAGCTACATATACTTTGGCGTTATCATTGATTCAAAACTCTCCTGGAATCGTCAGGTAACTTACGCTCTGAAGAAAGCGAAGAGGGCTAAGTACAATCTTATAGCTCTCCTGGGTAGAAACAGCGCCCTGTAGAATCGACAACAAATCACTACTGTACAAGAGAGTGATTCGGACCATCATTCTCTATGGTATGCCTGCGTGGGCGACTATATGTAGAGGCATATGGAGTGATCTCCATTCGTCCCAGAATGTTACCCTGAGGACCATTGCCCAGCTTTGAAGAAGGGCCGAAAAAATCATTAGATACCAGTAGGATCTGAACATGACTCACATTGGAAAGTGTATCCAATATCTCCTGATGAACATGGTGCATACAGTGAAGAGAGCCATGACAATGACCAGGTTGCTGAAATACTAAATAACCTGATGGAAATGAAGTGGCAAACAAAGTATAGAAAACCGAGGCATATTCTTGATGTCAACTTCGAAGACATTGGCAGCGTTTCCTTCCAGGATTGTTGGAAGATGTGATAGCACCTCCTCCCCGTCTCCCTCTCCCATTATTCTTACAATCGTCAATCTTATTTTTTTTTCAGAATGTGGAACACCTCTTTGGGTTAGTCAGTCTTCTTGCCTATTTCAGTGTATTTAATTTGGAATTTATTGCGGAAGGGTGAGACTCGTTTAACCACTGCTTACGTCCCACCAAATGTACGCTTAACAGTTCGATTGTCGATTGCTTTGCTTTACGGCGGGTGATTTAATTGCGAAGCGCCTTCACTGGAATTCTAGGTGCACAAATCAGTGCGGCTCAGAACTCTATAAATACATGCTAGATCAGATTGTCACGTCCATCGTCGGTCCACATGAAGATACACACTACTGTGATCACTCACCTGTTAGTGATGTGCTTGACATAGCTGTCATCCAAAGGTTTTTAAAACCATACAACATTTACACGGTGAATGCCTTATCATCTGTTCACCTCCCTATTGCTCTAAATTTCGAGGAAATAAATATCGATGTGAGGATAAATCTTCGTTACAAGCAGGATTAGAAATTATTAAGAAAACTTCTAAAATAGTAGCATTCCATATCAAGACTCGGGCAGCAGCAATAACATCGACGAAAATGTCAAAAGTATCACTCGCACCATTATCATGGCTTCCGATTCTAGTGTTTCTCCAGTAGATTGCAAGCGGCCAGACCATCTTGAACTTATCCCCATCATCAGGCAGGCTATTCACGAAAAAAATACTTATAGAAGACTGTGGCAGCGTATCAGGCTCCCACATTTCAAGACGAAGTACAACAGGCTATCGCGCAAAGTCAGCGAGCAGATCCAGGACTTACAGAATCAAAGGCAGAATGAAAAAATCAAGAGTCTGTCCGTCCAAGATAATTATTTTTGGAACACTATCAGGACTCTTAAAAGCAACAGGGCCATCGAACTCCCT
The DNA here is from genome assembly GCA_023313115.1 of Rhysida immarginata. NCBI lineage: Eukaryota > Metazoa > Arthropoda > Chilopoda > Scolopendromorpha > Scolopendridae > Rhysida > Rhysida immarginata. The sequence continues at coordinate 81,688 of JAHWFO010107524.1, read as the reverse complement.
CCCCTGCTTACAGAAAGCGGTGATTTTGTTAGCGGTGACCAGGACAAGGCTCAACTTATCACTGAATCATTAAAGAGTTAGTTCACTACGCCAAGGGGGACTGGCTATTTAGTTAATATTACTCGTGAAGTCAAAGAGGTGTGCGACAAGCATGGCTCCTGTCAACGCGCTATTACTACTCCTAATGTCCTTGGCACCTCTGGGATTTATAACATCATTAAGCGCCTAAAAAGAAAGCTGAAAAGCTTAACGGCCACTTCCCTAGTGCCTAAACGGACTCAATCATCCTCACTATTCCCAAGCTGGGACTTGATTCTGCTCTTCTCGTCAATTCTTATGGCCAATGCTCTCCAAGGTCTTTGAGCGAACTATTCTCAAGATGCTCAACGACTTCTGCGAGGCAAACAACCTTATTCGTGAAGAGAAATTCGGCTTCCGCATAGGTCACTCCTGTCAGCTCCAAGTATGGAGGCTTGTTGCTGATTTGAACGGTTCTCTCAATCTTTCTATGTTTGGTGGTCTCGTCTTTCTTGACATTCAAAAAGACATTGATCAAGTCTGGCATGATGGACTCATTTACAAAATGATTACTTGTGGCTTACCTGATGACCTAATTGCCTTGGTTCGCTCCTTACTGACAAATAGGACCTTTCGTGTTTAGGTTGGTGACTCCCTTGTCTATCCCTTGCGATATAAATGCTGGTGTTCCCCAAGGCTCTGTCTTGGGGCCTGCCTTGTTCAGTTTCTTTATCCAAGACTTTCCTAAGTTTGCAAAGTGCAATCTTTACTTGTTTGCTGACGATGATTTGTTTGTGATTGACTACAAGCTCAAATGGAACGACCATGTCCAGTATGCGCTTAACAAGGCTAAAAGAACGAAGTTTTGTTTCATCACGCTTCTGGGGCGAAACAGCGTTCTCAGAGTGGATAGCAAACTCTTGTTGTGATTCGTGCTATCCTACTTCACGGTATGCCTGCTTGGGCTTCCATTTGCAAATCGAGGTGGAAAGATCTTCAGACTTCCAAGATGTTACCCTCCAGTCCATTCCCCAACTTGACAGAAGAGTTACCAACAACCACTCCATCTATGAAAATCTGGGGATGACCCACATCGGTTCTTATGTCCAAACACTTCTCAGGAACATACTGCCCAAGATGAAACATCATGAAAATACCCTGGTTGCTGGTATTCTGGACCATTAACTCGTTATCAGGGGTCCTCTCAGGTTTCGAAGACTCCATCATATCCTGGATGTCATTTTCGAGGACATTAACGAGCCTGACTCCCCCAACTACTGGATCTACTATATTCTAGTTATTTTTGGATTCGCTATCCGTCAATCCACAATCTGGTTCTCGTCCCTACCATGAAGCGACTCTTCTCTGGATGAAGAGGTTCATCAGGCTTCTTTCCCATTTCAGTGTACCTCAGTTGGTTTACTTTTTGGGCGAGCGTATAAAATGAGCTAGGCTTCTGGACCACTCGTGCTACTTTTTCACTAAACTGATCGATTGTCGGCTTTGCTTTCTTTAATTGCATTTTCTCTCTCATTGCTGAAGATGGCTACTTGATAGCCGAAATACGTATCCGGTATTTCAAATCTCCTTGTGGATTAGAGGTTCCCTCCGATTTTGGTTGATATAGTATTCAATGTTAAACGCAAACATTGTTTTACATCATATTGCTATTTAACACAAGCATGTCAACAATTAAACAGTATAATAAAACCCGCTCGAAATGCACAAGACACACATTAAACCAATGAAGAACAGCGGCACGGAGCGATGAAGAACAGTCAGTGGTGCACAGCGTGCATCTTGTGCAAATTGAGCGTGATGGAGATCTGGGGTTATGATTTTAAAATTCAACATTTTATACTCTTTAAGAGAATTATAATACATATTTTCTCGATGGAATGATTTTTTGCGAATTGAGCATTATAAATTTGAGGTAAAAAAAATTGAAAATGTTAATTTGAAAATACGTATAATCGCAAGTTAAAATTTTAGCCATGTCTTGCATATAGAAAGAAAGTAACTTCCAAAACTTTTTTATCTTGCTAAGTTATGCTAAGTTATGTTAGATTTATGATGTTGACTTTTGTGATTTACATTTTTTATAGCTGGTCTCCTTCAAACTTTATATTTGTGCAATTAATCTGCTGGAAACATCTCGATATTTTTGGTATGTAGGCATAAAAACTGGTAAGTAAATATTTGAAAGACATTCATTAATGTTTATTTTTAACGTACAGTAATATTTTTTATCCCCAAAGTTCATGCACATTTATATATGCAATTAATGTTGTATTTTGGGCGCGTAAATGTAAGGTCATTTGTGCCCTTTAGCTTGACACTTACCTTTCCGTATACCCTGTCATATCTTCCTGTCTCCACGATGTAACGGGCATTGCCTTACTACGTGCTGAGCGTGCACTCTAACGTGGGGACTATATTAAGGGATTGCATGAGAATCTATGGTACGCCTTTCCTATGCTAATCTGTATCGTTGTGTACATTATTAAATTTATAACCCTCGTATATAAATTAATTTCTGATACTAAGTATGTTTTGCATAATTAATTTTATATGCTAAGTTCAGGTATGCTTATTCCAAAATTATTCTACCTTGATATTACACCTATTTAAAACAAGAGTCAATGAAATAAACAGTCAGGCTGCGGTAGCCTTATGGTTAACGTTTCTTGAAATAGGATTGAACTTTTATATCCTGAATGATATTGATACTTTATAATTCAGACACTTTCTTAATTCTCTAAAAGACTATAATAATACCAAAAATTCTTTATGCTTCCTGGATTTGGTACTCCTACAATACCATTCAATTGAATTTGTTTTCTTTTTATTTATTCTTTCCCGCTTTGGACCTCGGTCTGTTGGGAAAAAATGAATTTTATGACCATCTGATATATATTACTATTATAAAATAATAAATTATTATTATTATTATTATTATTATTATTATTATTATTATTATAAAGTATTATCAGTTATTATTATATCCGATAATATAAACTGCCTAATAGTCATCACAAAAAAGAACCTCAATACTTTCAAAAAATAAAACAAAACGTTCAAACAATTATATATAAAGGAAAAACTGTAGACAATAAGATAGACAACTTAATAATATTAAACAAAGAGTAAAAATTTAAACTTAATACCTTATTAAATTAATAATACATATTTTAATGTGCCCTTTAATAACCTTATTAATATACAGGGTCGGGACACATTAATATGACCACCTGCTAATATCCGGAATATCCACCAGCAAGCACAGCAGCTAGTCGATGTGGCAGAGAGTCAATAAGTCCTCGGAAGGTGGTTGCAGGTATCTGGGACCATTCAACGATCAGTGCATCCCGTAATCCATCACCCTGCGTGGTGGAGGGTCCAGATGGCGGAGATGGCGATCGAGATGGTCCCATAAATATTCAATGGGGTTGAGGTCTGGGGAGTTTGGTGGCCATGGGAGTAGCTTGAATTCATCCTCATGCTCCTGGAACCAGTCGTGGACAATTTAGGCAGTATGGCAGGGAGCATTGTCCAGTTGAAAGTTGCCATCACCCTGAGGAAACACTGTCGACATAAAGGGGTGTACCTGGTCTGCGACGATCGTCAGGTAACGAACAGCATTCAGAGTCGCACCTCCCACACCAGCCTGTCGTTTGCTAACGATGGTGTCGGGATGCCTGTTCTCAGATGCTTCCCAGCAAATTCTCCATCGTCCGTCCATTCTGTTCACCAGAAACCGCGACTCGTCAGAGAAAGCAACCCTTTGCCACTCGGCCGAGGTCCAATGGCGATAGTCCATTGCGAATTGGAGGCGTTTTCGGCGATGCACATGCGTCAACATGGGTGTGTTACCATAAGCCTGCTCCGGAGCCCCAACCTCAAGAGGAATCTTTGCACTGTCTTGGTGCTTACACGCCTAGTGGCCCCACTGTACATTTGCTGTATCAGTTGCTCAACAGTGCCACGTCGATTGATCTTGACCAGGCGTCGTAACCGACGCTCGCCTCTAGGATCGATGGCCCGTGGGGCCCCACAGTTACCTCTTAGGTTGCTCGAAATTGTCTGATTCGTCCAGTCGCGGTACACCTTGGCCCGATAGCCAATGATCATCCCCTTTTGGAGGTCCGACAGTTCATTTGCTCTGCCCATGACGGCGACAATTGCTGTGTTAACGGATGCTACTACACATCTGCTGTTGTCAGCTTTTAATGATATGCAATGATTTTTCATCTGCAAACCATGGAACGTTCCAACATGTTCGAGGAGAGGTGGTCATATTAATGTGTCCCGACCCTGTATACACAATCAACTACAGTCATCTATAACGAGTAAGGCAGAGCATTCCAAGAGTAAAATTGATTAAAGGGAAAAAGGTAATTAAATTGATCCCAACTACTATGCATGTGAAAGTTTGCCTTAGCACTCGAGCATAAATGATTATCAAATGCCCCCAAATAAGGGCTGCATAATATTCTGAATAGCGGAATCCAACGCCCGAAAGCCAATTACTTTAATCCACATTTTTCAAGTAGGGATTTTGTAATTTCTAAACCAAGTGACAAAAGCGAAAGTCTTGGTATCTTATAAAGGGCTCTAAATAGAGGATTATACAATCTCTTATAAGGACATTCAAAAAGAAACGAGCCGTAGCCTGGAATGTGCAAACCACTGACAGAATGGTGATATCGTTGCGTGTGTAACAAAGAGTTGTTCCGACAAGAGCGCGGAAGTTCACAGCCCGCTGCTAGAGAGTGACGGTGGAAGTCGCGTGTCTATACAAGGAAGCAGAAATAAGCGCCAATCGTCCAACGGTCATTCGCGTTGTATAAGCAGTGAATGAGTGAAATGGAGGCGTCAAAAGAAGAGCAAAGAGGTGTTGTTTGTTTTCTGACAGCGGAAGGAGTAGAGGGAACGGACATTCATCGAAGAATGTCACAAGTGTACGGTGAACACTGCATGTCCCTTGCAAGAATCAAGGCGTGGCACAAGCGGCACTCTTGCAGAAATTCAAGTGAGAGGTTCTCGGTCACCCTCCCTACAATCCAGTCCTCTCTCTCTGTGATTACGCCATTTTTGTTCCCCTAAAAAAGGCTCTGAAGGGCAAACGATTCACCTCGGACGACGGCGTCAAGCTGTACGTGCGGACCTGGTTCACAAAGCAGCCCCGGGAATTTTACGAGGCAGCCATTCACCGCCTTGTGTCGCAGTGGGACAAGTGCCTCAACAGCCACGGCCAGTACTTCTGACATAAAGGTACTGGTTTCTGTTCCTAGGCCTCCGGGTTGTATCCTGATGAACGCTCCTCATACATTCAGCCTAAGACAGTTTGTGCAATAAAAAATTATAAAAATTCAATTTGGACACACCATAAGCATAAAAAAAATTTGCTTTCTACTTTTAATGTACATGAATCTTATTTAAAAATAATGATAAGGACTTACATTTTTTTCCAACTCTGTGACAAGATTTCTTAAATTTAGGTTATTACACCATTTAACCCCCAAAATTAAAATACATGTACTATGCAATTGACAGTTAAGAAATTAACATATGTGCCCAAGTCCTCAGAATCTTAAAATCATTACGAAACAAAGAATGAATTATGTGAATTTCCAATCTATTAGCAGTATACACTATAAGTAAATCATCAACATACACCCTTTTTCAAAAGAAACAAAACTCACATATACATACAGTAGTAACGGATCTGGCCTCTTCTATTTTTAAGCAGTATTTGAACACGGTTTGGCATAGAATCTACTAGTTTCGAATCATTATTGATACCACATTTGAATCAGCGCCTGATTGACCTTCTCCATAATCGTACAGTCCAAAGCCCGGAGGTGAATTTTGCATATAACCCAAAAATTCTCAGTGAGATTTACGTCCTGGTCACTCAATTATTTTTATTTGTTGTTATGTCATGAATTCCTTCACCATTTTCGATGGGTGACAGGGGGTTGGTCTTCCTGCAATATCTCAGAACCGTCAGGAGCTCCTAGCAGAGCCATGTGTCATGTGCCTGATCGTTACGCAGTGGAGAACTTGAAAAACTAAATGCGCCAAGTTAATGTATCAAACATTTCCTTTAGAAACAACAAAAATATAAATCTAATGATCAAAATAACATAACCAAGCACACAAATAATATACAGGATGTATCTGAAACCCTGTTACAAACTTTTAGAGGAGGTAGTATGGATGATTCTAAGCAAAAAAGTTCATATGAACATGGGTACGAATTTGAACGATAACCGAGATATGAACACAAATAAAAATGCCGACACTAAGATCAACAAGTTAATAACTCAGGTTCTATAACACTTAGCATAATGAAGTTTGGAGGATTAATAGGGTACATAGAATGGTGTATACGGTTAAAATTTGATGGAATTCCATCGAGTTGTTCTCGAGTTACGCAGTCAACATCGTAACACGTGCTCACATGTGAGTATTAACCACCACGAGTTACGATGTTCAAATTAACAAACAAAACAACCAGCACACGCTGTAAAATACAATGCAGCCAAGAGCTCTTCATATGTTCACTATATCACTGGCTTGGAAAAAACCCTCGTTTCACACTAATCCAAGAAGAACGAAACCATAAACCCTAATTCAGCTATTTTTTATGCGTGGTTGAATTAGGGAGGCGTAGCACATTCCATGCTGAAACATACCATTACACACATAGGTCGGCGAACTTAGCTTCTGTGGGAAAGATACCAGCTATCTGCTGCATTCCATGTAGGAAATCCAGCCGCAGTTTTCCGGACGCATTCTTTCTTCCCAGTATGTGAACTCCAAAATAGTTTGTCCTTTTCACGCTTTCTCCTTGTCACGCTTTCTTCAGCTTTTTGCACCGTTCTTTAAGACTGACGAGGGCCGAGCATTGAATCATTAACATCCGACTCAAGACCAAGTGCTTGTCCGCTCGCATCCTTTCATCCCGCACGTACTCTCTCTACGCTTTTTTCTGCTTATCTTTACTTTTCCTACTCCCTTCGTCTGACGCTCCTCCACTTCCAAATCGAATCTCCTGCCTTGTCATTCATTTCGGGTCCGCTCTGCCGCCAAAATATACGGAATTTGTTACAGCGAGGTCTATTTCGCTGTAACATGCTCCCGCCTGCTAATCGCAGAGAACAGTCTTAATCCTGCGATAAAATGTCCTCCTCAATCACATTGATGGGTTGACTTGACCTCAATCTGGATCTTCATGCTTCCTTTAATTTTCTTTGATGGCTTTGCTCTTGCTAATTTTTAAATAATTTGGCGATTAAAGCACTAAAACAGTGTAAGTCCGCCTTTCGCTCACACGTTGCTTTGGGAAAGCCGGCCCATCTTACCAAGAACTGGCGGAAAGGAATTTTGTCTCTGATGTCCAACAATTTCTCCACTTCATACACGTCTCCAAAGTGCTGAACGGCGATCGGACCGGCGGCTTTTTTTACTTGTTGCTGTTTTCGATAATTTTCGTTTCGATAAGTTTCGTTATTTTACTTTGGTCTCGCAGCCTTTATATCTTGTCCTAGGAATTTGTAACCGTGCTGTGAACCTTAATATACAGCTTCACGATTCTAAAAGGACCGAGGTACTTACTATATAATTTCTTCCCCCGTTTGCCTTTATAGTTCTAAAGTTGAGACGCCTTTACCAACACCAGCTGTCCATCCTTTAAATTAAAAGGTGTGTGATGTTTGTTACAATGCCTCGAATAATGCATATTATCCTTTTTAAGATTCATGATTTTACGCACGTTGTATTGTATAGTGTATGTAGTTATAATTCCATAACGTCCATTTTACATTACAAGGTTTATTAACATATTTATATACAATCGATTTTCATCCTTTCGGACATCATCAGTATATGCATTTGAAATGTTTAAATTTCTTACAAAAAAAGAATAAATACTAATAATACTATAACCAAAGAATTACAACAATGTAACCAAAAAACAATAAATTGAAAACGGTATTGTTCAAAATTTAAAAAGAATCCTATTGTAATAAATTTAAACATTTCAAACGCATATACTGATGATGTCCGAAAGGATGAAAATCGATTGTATATAAATATGTTAATATAACCTGTATTGTAAAATGGACATTATGGAATTATAACTACATCTTTTTAAGCTTGGGCCTTACTTATCGAAACTGGCGAGACATACGAGTCATCCTTAGATGTTCTTTTTGCTAGGTTATTAAGTCTTGGCGGGATAGTACTCTCCCGACCCAAGTCGCACTTGTACGGGGATAATCCCGTACTTTCAGAATGTGCCGAAATGATGGCAGTTTCAGTCGCCCGTCAGCTTTAGGTCCACGTGTTCACATACCTTATGACATCTCTTCCAAGTTTAGACCATAGATAAGCATCCTTTACTGGGCGTATCGTTTTGTTAACGCTTAAATGTCCTGCCATAGAAACGTCGTGGCACGATTTAATGACTTAGTCGATTATAGATTTATCCTTAGTAATCAAGATTTGCCTTTCCCTTCTTTGTATAGCAAAACGTCTTTAATGAAATAAGGGTCCTTCAATTTGGTTGTAAAATTTGCTTTGTAAACTTTCTGTGATTATAGGCGGCCATGATTTCTTTTATCAAAGATGTTGCACAACCCCATGTACTGATTATTGGCCACAATACTTCATTTTCTTTCACCTCTGCTTCTTCTACTTTCGTAGTTAAAAAGGCGTTGAACTGTCGTTCACACAAATCCCTTTATTTCGTTCAAATAGTGTGCCTGTGACTCTTCTACTATAAAGGTGAAAATTAATTCCACTGCCGAACTTGGAGAGGTAGTAGGGATACTCGAAACAAATAACTTTTCTTTATACCAGTTTTGCAAGAAAAATTTATTTACTAAGACAGAACAGTTACAGCAGTTCAAAGTATTTGTGTCGTCCAACACATAACGGGTTGAGGCAATCGAAGAGACCATCCTTGGTGAACTGGCTTCATCAGAAAAAACGCGGGATTGACGCAACATTCCAAAAATACCAATCGGAAAACTGGGGGAGGCCGTAGCCTGGTGGGCTTTCACTGAAACACAACTATAGTGAAGTTAAGCAACATTAGGCACGGCTAGTCACTGGATGGGCGCCTCATCAGTGACTCAGGATCTCCCCTCCCCTCCGGCTGCTTTGACTGTTCTGCGTAGGTAAATAAATTTTTCTCGCAAAACTGATATAAAGAAAAGTTGTTTGTTTCGACTATCCCTAATACCTCTCCAAGTTTGGCAGTTGAATTAATTTTCACACTATATAGTTGAGCTTTTATCTCCAGCCATTCAACAGCTCCCTTGTCTTCTCCGCAAAGCAGTCAAAATTGTCAGGCTTTAATTGATTTTGGGTGGAATCCTGGAACGCTTCAATTTATAGCATAATCTTCTGATCTTCTTGATAAGATTCCAGCTGCTTTGCCAAGAGCACAAAACACCTATTGAAGTATTCAGCATTAGATTTGTACTTGGTTGCACACAATCCTTTATAAATTTGGTTCTCTCTTTTTTTGCTTCTCATATGCTTTTTGATTCGTTATGATCACAACACGAACACTCCAAAAATGACGATCACCTAGATGAAAACAACCTACTTGAAAAAGCATAGCACTATAACACCCCACTATCACCAAAGCATAATCTACAAATGTAAATTAAAATGTAGGATGCACACAGGAAGATTGCACAAAAACCACCTATGCTTGATAAGTATGTGTTGCACAGAATCACTACTCAAACAAAAACTGTCCCCACCAGAACACACCCCAACTCTATACACACAAATTCCCAACAGGCCGACATCGAAGTTGCACACTCTAATAAAATAAATTACACCACTAGAGCAGACAACAAGTACGCGCTCTACTTGCAAATGTAAACTAACAAATGTAAACTAAAATATAGGCTATCACGTGCCTAATCGTTAAGCAGTGGAAGATAGAAAAATTTAAGGCACCAATTTAATGAACAAGAGAGCAGCCAGAAACTTCAGTTAAAAACAGCAATTTTAAAATGATCAAATAAATTTAATGATCAAAATAAAATAGAATCTCTAAACATTCCAAGGAGGAGCTTTAGCAGTGCAGCAGAAATACATTTATACGTTTATTAAAAAGAACTTAATCTCCCCCTCCCCGCCTCCCGAGTAGGATAAGGCACGTCATCCTTCATCTGCACTTTTTGCCTCTCCCCAAGTTTTTTTTATCAATAAATTGATTTTCTCGAACGTAATATGTAAAAAATGTAAAAAACCTCGTATCTTCTTTCCTTTCTCATCATTTCGGAACGTATGAAATATCACAGGCCATATGTTGCCATAGTTCTAAGGACCAAATGACTGGCATTTCCGCAAATCCGATCCCACTGGAACAATTGGGCCTAAACTTCATAGTAATCTAGATCTTGTCTAGAGGAATCTGGATACTGCATTTTACGCCTTTACGTACCTAAATAACACATATATATGTTGCCCTCTCTGAATCCCATCCCCTAATTCCGACCAATCAAAATCAAACTAAATAGTGCAGATGGACATGCCCATAGTAAGCTACATTCAGAATTTCAACCTTCTACCTCAAAAAAATGTAGAAATTTTGAAGGGGACGGACTGACATTATAAAACCAAATAAGTACCTCCATTCTTATTCTACAATATTGTACTTACGAGGGTCAGTCAAATGAAAACCGGATATATTTTTTTACAGCTCCTTTATTACAGAAAGAGTTGGTACACTTTTTTTCAATGTAGTTCCCATCTTTTCGATGCATTTCCGCCACCGAATCGGGAAGACATGGTACCTCGGGAAAAAAAAATCTTCATTTAATGGAGATCTTGCTTATAGGAATCTGCATACCGAATTTCATTCCTTTATATGCATAAATAAATCTAGACCTTTTGGTCCCCTCTAATTTTCACCCCCAGAACTCCGACGTTAGTGGCTAATCAAAACCAAACTAAATGGTGAAGTTACACATGCCCATAGTAAGCTACATTCCGAATTTCAACCTTCTACCTCAAAAAACGTAGAAATGATGAAGGGTGATTCAAATCGTGTGTAAAATAAAACCAATAAGTAGCTCCAATTTTCCGCTACTTAAATAAGCTTATAGATTATGAACACTTGAGCAATCGTGCGTCGACAAAGCGATTTCACGTGCGCGCGCCGATGTTAATTATCTTAGAAGATGAACAGAAGGTAAAAATATGTTCCTTCTTGGAAAATCGATTGTTATATGACATGCCAGTATCTTTGAATTCTTTACACTCACTGTTTTATCACGTGAATTCGACTTGAAGTGGTCCACGAAAAATTCTGAGAAGTTGATCGGCCGAGCTAAGACTTTGATGGTCATATTTCTTACTTACTTACTTTTCAAACCCGCTTATCCGTTAGGGTCGTGGGGGCAGCAGCCCTATGGAGGACCTCCAGCGATCGCGATCTTCCGCCATCAGGCGCATATCCTCCCTGGTAATATCCAAGCGACTCGAACCCAGATTCTTCATGTAGTCTAGCCACCTGGTTCTAGGCCGACCCCTTGGTCTCTTACCTACCGGCTTGGAAAATAACAACTGCCTAGGGAGACTAGTTTACGGCATATGTATCACGTGGCCATACCAGCGCAACTGAGATCTCTCAATGCGGAGAAGTAGCGGCTCAAAACCTAAAGATTCATTTATTGTGCTGCTGTACACTCTATCTAGTAGGGTAACACCTGCCACACCTCTCAGAAATCTCATTTCGGCCGCTTGTACCCGCGATCGCACTCTTTCGGTCATTACCCAAGCCTCATGACCATAGGCGAGAATGGGGACAAAGATAGATTTGAAGACGGATAGCTTGGCTTTGTTACCCAGTTCGCGTTTCGTTACCACGGATCGCCACAGTTCACGTCTGACACAGCTTGCTGCACCGATCTGAGCATCCAATTCTTTCTCCTGCTGTCCATCATTCGTGAATGCAATCCCGAGATACTTGAATTTCTCTACCTGTATCAATGAGGCTCCCCTAACATGGAGAGCGCACTGAGCAGGCTTTCTTGAAAGGACCAGAAACTCGGTCTTAGCCACACTGATCTTCATCCCAGCTTCTTCACATTTGGTTGCAAACCGGTCTAGTACATGCTGAAGATTCCTGCGAGAAGACCCAAGGAGGACAAGGTCGTCAGCAAAGAGCAACTCTCCACCAGACAGTCGCCCACACAAACACGCTCATCGCCTCGGCTGGCCCTATCTATCCAGTCCATAAAGATAATGAACAAGAGGGGCGACAGTACGCACCCTTGGCGGAGTCCAACACCCACGGTGAACGGTCCTGACTTAATGCCATTTATCCGGACACACATCTCAGAGCTTACATACAGAGACATGATAGCAACCAGTAATTGCCCATCAACTCCATACTCTTGCAACACTTGCCAGAGCTTCTCCCGAGGAACTCTGTCATATGGTTTTTCGAGGTCCACAAAGCAAGCGTAGACCTCTTTTGCATACTCCCAGGATTTCTCAAAGATTTGCCTTAGAGCAAAGATGTGATCCGTCGGCCTTCGGCCAGGTCGGAAACCACACTGCTCCCTTAACAGTTTGGAGTCGACTATTTCCCGACTTCTCTTCTCCAGACACTTAGCATAAACTTTCCCAGGAATGCTGAGCAAAGAGATGCCTCGATAGTTGTTGCAATCTCACTGATCTCCCTTTTTGAAGATAGGGATCACAATTCCTGTCTGCCATTGCTTAGGGGCCTGTCCAGATATCCAAGCAACCTGACACACTCGAGTCAGCCACAGGATACCATCCTGATTTAAGGCTTTTAACATCTCGGATCGGATTTCATCATCACCTGCAGCTTTGCCAGTCTTCAGGGAATTAATTGACCATTTGACTTCTGTTTCAGTGATACTACCGTGACTATTCTCTGCTCCAAGGTGCACCTCATGTGCCTCAGTTGTTGCTATCACCAGATTAAGAAGAGATGCAAAGTATTCCTTCCACCTATGCAATACGCTCTCCTCCGTTTTCAGAAGCCTCCCATCTGAACTCTTAATAGTTTGTGATGAAAGAGACTATTAAGGAGGCGGCGCACGGTCTGCCAGAACACCTTGTTTGCCCAACCATAGTCTGCCTCCAATTTCTCCTTGAACTTCTCCCAGGCCTTGGCTTTAGCTGTTGATACTGTCTTTGCTGCTGCTCTTCGCGCCTCAGTGTACCGCACTCGACTCGAAGTTGAATTCTTTGCAAGCTATAGCAAATAGGCTTCCTTCTTTGCCTTGACAGCTTCTTGGACTTCACCGTTTCATCATGCAGTCCTTTTCTCACCACCCTGCGCCACACTCAGCCGCTTACGACCACAGCGCAATGCAGCCGAAGTAATCACAGCAGTTTTAAACAACTGCCACTCCTCTTCAACAGTACCAGGATCACTGGGTAGTTCCTTGAAACTTGAAGATATGTTATCTGCAAAGGTCTTCCTCACAGCTCTATCCTCCAATGCCTCCCATTTGATGCGCCAAGTTTGTCTGAACCGATTAGATCGGAATAAGTCGGCTGAAACGATTACAAAATAAATCAGTGACTTCTGGTCCATTGCATCCCTGTACCAGGTATACTTATGGACATCCCTGTTCTGGAAGAAGGTGTTTGTGATGGAAAGTCCATTGTTGCAACAGAGATCCAACAAGCACTTCCCATTCGCATTTAAATCGGGGTCACCATTCGTCCCATTCACGCCTTTCCCCGTTTGGTCATCAGCCGCTACGTGTGCATTGAAGTCGCCTATCAGGATGACAGAATCTGCACTTCCTCTCCTGCTAAGAGCACTATCAACTTCATCTAGAAAAAGTGGGTACTATGTGACTGCATTCGGAGCATATGCAACGAATAGAGAGAGAGACCATTTCCCTATCTGACGCCTCAGGAGACACAGCCTTCCACCTAAAGGGGTCCAATCTGCAACATAATCTGCCTGCCAGGGACTTGTGAGTATTCATACTTCCGCCTGGGCAGTCATGTTAGGGTCGACACCAGAGTAGAAAAGCTTCCACCCTCCTTCTAAATCCACAGTTCCAGAACCCGGGCGTTTCGTAGAGGTAATACCTATGATATCCAGTCGATACCGTTTGGCTTCCTCCACTAACTCTGATTCCTTTCCTGTCATGGAGAATAAGTTCCAAGTGCGGATTGACAGCACCCGATCCCGTTGTCGCTTTACCCGTTTCTCCTCCTGGGTAAAGTCATCCGCTGCCTCCGACCGCTTCCCCAAGCGCATAGCGAGTGCACTGGTGGGGCTTCTCGGAGGCATTGCTCCGAGATAACAGCCGGGAGACTCTCGACTATTTTTCGAACGAGAGCCTCTGCCGAACTCGGGTGACTTTAACCGGCGCCACACCCGATGCAGCATGAATTCTCTCTTTCGTCGACATCATGAGATATATGTTTGTTTGGATACTCTTTGTCTCACTTCTCAACCATGACCTTTCTGGTAAGGGTGACCCTAAAGTAGCAGTGCTACAACCAGCATAGCTCACATAATCCCTGAAGCACCCAAACTCCTGACCCACGGTAAGGGGGCATCCACTCAGGGGATGGTCATATTTCTGAAAACAGAATTTGAAAAAGTTAATCTGTTTTCAAGTTGTCGTGCAAACGGCGGACGGACGGCTGGATAACCGTACAGACCAAAGGTGCATTCTCATAAGTAGCTTTTATGCTAAAGCTCCTAATAACCAAGCAAAGTAAAACGACAAGCAAAAAAAATAATACACTGCTTTGCAATGAAATTACCCCACCAACAAGGAGTTATCCGACCTTATCTATATTTAGTGGAGAGGTTTGTCTACCTCCGACTAGTAAACGATTAGATGCATGGTCACGGGATATGAACATTTGGGTTGATATTGTGTGTCCTGGTACATGTATAGACTCATCAGTTGACACCTGTGCCAGACGTTCCATGCAGTAGGGAGGAAGCAACTGCCTCGTGAACGTACAGTACTGTAATACGCACAACGGTCTCAATGCCGCGACGACGACAACGACAACCGTTTAGGCAATTAACTGACTTTGAACGAGGTCGGATTATTGGTCTCTCCGAGTCTGGATGATTAACCAGACGGACTGCGGTCCATGTGCCACGGATGCACGGACGGTGGGTCGATGTTGGAGGCGAAGGCGAGAGGAAGGAACACATGCTAGAAGACCAGGCTCTAAGATCCGGAGAAGCACGTCAGCTCGTACCGATAGGCGGATACAGCGAACAGAATCATCACCCTGCGGCAACTGCGCGACAACTTCACTTTTCCCGGTATGGTTCTCGTGTCAATAGCGACAATAGCACGCCGGTGACACGCCGCGAAAATGTCTGCCAGGCGTCCATTGTTGTGTCTTCCTTTGACACATGAGCACCGCGCAATACGATTGCAATGGTGTCATGAACGAGTAGGCTGGCGAATAGAATGGGCCCGATGGTCTTCAGCGACGAATCCCGCTTTTGTTTGGACACCAACGACAGACGCGGACGGGTGTGGCATCGTGCCAATGAGCAGTGCATCGGGGTATCGCCATTGTGGACCAACATCCGGGTTCATGGTCTGAATTGCCATCGGCTACGATATCAGAACGCCTTAAGTTACCATCCAAAGCACCCTGACAGCAGCACGGTACATCACAGAGATTCAGCAGCCCTTATTACCGGCCTTTCTGCACACAATATCCGGCGCAGTCTTTCAGCAGGATAACGCCAGATCGCACGGCAAACATGAGCATGGCATGTCTGCATGATATCAACTGCCTGCCATGGCCCGCGAGTTCTCCAGACTTATTGCCAATTCAGCACGTCTGGGACATGGTGGGACGTCGTTCACGATGCTGGTGCAACAGGCCTGGGAAGACGTACCTCAAGATGACATTCGCCACCTGTATGATCACCTACACCTCCGGCTGGAAATGCATCTCCGCTAGAGGTGGTGCCACAACCTACTGATGCCGCTTTCCCTTGGGACACCCTGTACAAACGACTGCAGTTCTTGCTGTATACCTACTTTTGGCTCATTCGGATTACTCCTTGTGGATGGGGCAATTTCATTGCAAAGCAGTGTATATACTGTGCTACAGTGGTAAAGCTACAATGGCTTATACCTAGAGCCAAAAATAAAACCACTTAATCAAAGCACAAACTATATGTAGGCTTAGGGTAACTAATATTTCATAGTTACACATTCTTCATAAGCAACGTAAATCTTAAATAATAATGATTATAAACTGGAGATGCTCTCCAAGCATAGGTAATGATTTTTCGATTGAAAAATGGAAGGAAAAATTCTGCGACCTGGATTTTTTTCCTTCCATTTTCCAATGGAAAAATCATTACCTATGCTTGGAGAGCATCTCCATTTTATAATCATTATTATTTACTTGTGAGTTCATCAACTTTCTGATGGTTTAGAGTGGAGATATTCTCGATCTCCGGGCCAGGTTCCCGTCTCCCATTGGGCTTTCAACCGCGACAACTTGGTTGTCTTTAAGACACCTAGACACAACTTGGCTGTCCAGGTGTCTGCGATAGCCCAATTGGTAGAGTCGTCGGCCATGAGTCGTGGTTCCTGGTTCGAATCCAGGTCGCAGAATTTTTCCTTCCATTTTTCAATCGAAAAATCATAACGTAAATCTTACTGAGAAACACAAGCAAAGATTGCCCTAGAGCAATTATATGAACTCACTAGCAGAGGATCCGGGATAATTACACTTACCGGTAAACAGAACAATCTCAAAAAGTTAAATTATAACTCCAAATTGTTTAAATAATAACTCAGTCAATACAACACAGAGCCAAAAGACTATCCATTCTAAGAAAAATCTGAAAAAATAGGAATTCTAGGTGATATATCGCGACTTGATTTAAACTCTTCTTGACATGCCTCTGATTAAAACAATGTCCATCTTCACCACTGGGGAACATCGCTGAATACTTTAGACCCAACTTTTTCTTGCCCTTGATGTAGAAGCTCGTATACCCTTTTGCTCTATTCGAAACTCCCGTTTGTCAGATGTTTCCAAGGCCCGTATAGTCTTTTATTCACTGCATCATCACTTCTCCATTTCTATTAATAATTCATAGAAACGAACGTTCAATCATATCAATATCAGCATCTCAGTTTCCAAAATATTCACCGTCACACAGAATGTAGTTGGAATGTATTTTTATGAAATGTTTGGATCTGCTATGCTATCAAATAAGCTAGGAGATAATTCCGACGTGGCTCGTCTTTTTTTTATTTATTAAATTTTGCATTATCTTAAAAGTAAACACATGGAAAGGCTTAGAATTAATACAGTAAAAATTCATAATGAAAATTTGAAATAATTATTTTTAAATGATCACAATGGATGGACCTCTCCAAGTATGCCACTGCCAGCCTAAATATTTCTTGTCACATAATTTTACTTTAGATGTACACCTGATGTTGTTGCAATTCCCACTCTGCTCTGGAAGTGTTGAAACAAAACTTGGCCATCCATCACTTTGTGTAGTCTAGCAGTCGCTGATTCTTCTATTGACATGCTTACCATTTGCTCAATACAGAACGGAGCTAACGGTATTATTCTTCCTCTGTCGTTCTTCCACTCTTTCTCAATAGTCTGCTAACTCTCCATTATCTCCAGTTACTGATCATTTTTAAAGATTTTGAACAAAATGTTAAGTACTAAGAACTCTCAATTCTAAGAAAAGCCTGAATAACAGGAATTCTATGCATTGTTACAAAAATTGAAACTTATTTATATTATACAAACTTTACCTTGCATTGTTGGTCATGAGATATTTCTTAATAATATGCTCTGCCATCATTATGAATATCGAACTATTATCGATAATTATTAATTTTTCAAAATCTGAGGTAGACAGTGACCTTCCTCATGGTCTGGAGCTCTAGTATGCAAAATTTTAGCAAGATCGGAATAAAACTGTAAATTTTATAAGAATCAAACCCACCCACAAACACACATTTCTCTTTATATATATAGAATTATATAAAAACGCGTAATACGATATTAAGCTATGAACAGTATATAATATTGCACAAAAACTTATGCTTAGCCTTTCAAGAGATTATAAACAAAAAATACATAAGGTAAATAACACTAGTCAACACACTTTTTGTGACAAAGACCACAGATAATGTTCTTAGTAGTAATTTGTAGGTAGAATCCGAATCTGCTTTTAGATTTTTTCTATCACGTCAAGTTTCCAAGTTATGCGCATCGAGACGTCTACGTTAAAGTAATGGGTGTGAAGCGAAGCGGCTGCAATGTTAAAGTATCCATATTTTCAGGCCGCAAGGAAATTTATCAGGTCTCAAACACTGAATGATTTAAGAATGTTTCATTGTAAAACAAGAAAGCTGTGCGTGCTAGAGAAATTTAAAAATTATATTCGTAATCAGCAGAAAAAATACTACCAAAAATCACCCATTTTCATTTTGTCTGAAGAAAAATCTTAAATTTTCTTGGCCAGTGTAATTAGCTTGTTTTGTCAAAACTTTAAAAGAACTGTCAAGCACAAAACTTAATATCTT
This sequence comes from Rhysida immarginata, assembly GCA_023313115.1. NCBI lineage: Eukaryota > Metazoa > Arthropoda > Chilopoda > Scolopendromorpha > Scolopendridae > Rhysida > Rhysida immarginata. The sequence goes on along the minus strand of JAHWFO010107524.1, from coordinate 63,077 downwards.
GTTAGGTAATATGGCTTACATAAGGCATAAAGAAATCATGATAATTTTTGATAGACACAATCCGGTAATAAAAGTTCAGTCCGAGGAAAATAGTCTCTACTAAAATCTATGAACAAACAAATGCTCACATTGCTACTCAAAGAAGTTCATATTATTCAGTGATATGCTACAACGAAAAATAAAAACACACGCAAATTATTAAAACCTAAATATTTGGCTTAACACAACGGTTCTTCTCGGGTCAAAAAATTTGCCGAACCAGTTCTGCACTTCTTTAATAATTAAGGCTTAAAATTTATAATAAAACACAGGTTGTCAACGTAACAAAACTAAACAACCAGCACACACGATAAAATACAATACAGCCAAGAGCACTTAATTCGTTCACTATATCACTGGCTTGAAAAATAACTTTCGTTTCACACTAAGCCGAGAAGAACAAAAGCATAAAAGCTATCTCTTCTGGGTAGTTGAATTAGGGAGCCATTGCACATGCTGCGCTGAAACAAATAATCAGACACAGACGTTGAACGTCGAACTTAGGTTCAACTCACAAGCACAAATGAATTAGATAAAAACTTAGAGTTCACTTGTCTCGACGAAGGTAGGCGAACTTAGCTGATGCGAAAGAAGCATCCCACAATGCTGTCAGCGTATGCTTGCAAACCATGCTTTTAATAGCCCAGCTATTTGCTGGGTTCCATATAGCAAACAGTCGCAGTTTCCCGGACGCATGCTTTCTTCCCAGTACGCCAACTCCAAACATGTAATATGCGAGGATGTAATGGCAGAGAATAAATAAGATAGAATTTGAGGCCCTTCGTTTATCACGACAATACATTTCTCCTTTTCACAATACGAAACCTCCGCTCCCGCATCCTTGGTCTCGCTTCCTTGTTGCCGACGACTCAATGCCAGTAAGGGCCTCACGCATTCTCCAGCTTTTTGCACCGTTTTCCAAGACTGACGAGGGCCGAGCCTTGATTCATTTTCAACCGACTCAAGACCAACTGTTTGTCCGTTCGCCTTCTAGCCCAAGAGCTCATATCGAATATTGACCAGATATTTTAGGCCATTAGATATTTTGGGCACTAGTACTTATATGCTATTCAAATTAGGAATGGAAAATCTGGCTGGCCGTATAGGGTCTTGTCCTTACTGCGCATTTTGCAAATGTTGCAAAAAATTATGGTCAGATAAAATATTATAGGCCTGATGAAATTTAAATAATCTGAAATTAGACATGTTAATAAACATAAAAATAAAAGTCTAAGATGTTTTAGGTGGTTGAAAAATATGCCCGGATTACCCCAAATTGCATTTTAAAAATATGCCAAAAATATTTTAGATGTGCTGAAATTTAAATGGTGTATTTATTGAATATATTTAAGAATATTGCCAAAATGCCAGACAAAAATAATGGTTTTCAACAATCGCCAGACATAAAAAAAAAACTGCTGATGAGTACGAGTGAAAACTATGAGTAGATGGGAAAGCGAATGAAGACGTCTATCAGCAGCTGTCGGCATGCTCTGCCATGATTAGCTGTTAGGGAGATCACGTGACTCGGTAAACAAGTTTAAAATGCTAGTTCATAATTGAATCATTTTGAAGTAATTAAATATTTTTATTATTACTAATTTAATGAAAATTCTATTTTATATTCGACTGTGGTGAATAATAATAATTGCTCTAAATATAATTAAGATTATAGGTACTGAAAATTAAAATTCTACAGAATTTTTAAGAAATTAAAAAAATTAATTACAGATATTCGAAAACTTCATACCTTTAAAGAATATTTAACTTTAAAGATTTAATTTTAATGGTTGTATTTAATGTTTTAATATTTAATATTTTTAATATTTATTATTAAAATTTAATATAATATTTTTTAATATTTAATATTAATACTAAATATAATATTTTTAAATATTTAATATGTAACTAGATGGGACCCAGCAAAATGTGACTGCCAACAAATGTGTTGTTTCGCAAACATTCATGAACAATCATAAACAATCCTCTCCCCAAAAACGTCACAATCAAGAACTTTGCTAGCATTGATCAAAAAATTAACAACAAATAATTTAGTGTGCTTCTAAAAACTCTCAATCATTCATTTTCAATCACGTGATCGTTTAACCCCGATCACGCGTGCTATATTCACTCGCTCGTGAAGTTTTTAACAGCTCCAAGGGCATCGAGATAACAGCCCGATTAGTAAATAAGACAGAAACTCGTTATGTTTTCAAACTTTCTGTTTTAAGATAATTATTTATTGAATATTGTCCAATATCATAATCTGGTGGGGATTTATTAGATTTCAATGCATTTATTCTTTTATGACCTTAAATACGAGAGTGTTAAAAAATCTATATACGAGAGTGGACGTACGAGAAAGTTTAAAGAAAATTCGAAACCTAAGAGAAAAATTTTTAAAAATTAAATATATAAAACTTTTTTCGCTTTCATCTTCAGCTTCTTCGCCCCTACCATGTATCTTGGTAGATTCATGTATCTACCTGTTCTGTGCCTTCAGATTCATACAAAACTATAAACCGTATTGGGAACAGATTTCGAGGTGGGATACGCTGTTACTGTCAACCATTATTGCAAAGTGAAAATAGTGAAAGTGAACGAGTCAATGTGAAGTGATCAGGGTCCCTGTTCTTGAATATTCGTGTTTCAATCAATCTCACATACACTATCTCACTCGAGTGCTTTTAATTACACAATTGGTATTCTGCAGTTCACACTGCTAAACAAATTCGACTGGTGAGAGGAAGTACGTCATACTCATATGAGATTCAACATTGTGAGTATCGAGACTATTCATCAAGGGCTAATCATATAACCGAAAACTGTTGTCACATGCTCTACTCACAAGTTCTATTCAGAGCAGAAAAACGAATTCATCAGCCAATTTCACTTTGTGTATAGCTTTATCACAAACTCTACTCACATGAGTTGACAATGCACATGAGGAGAACGAAAAGCATACGAGTTGATTTTCGAAAATACCAATTTAGATTGATCTTTCGAGTTTGTACCATGTGACGAGGCAAACTCATGTGAGTTGTTAACACGAAAAATTCGAGAATAGGGGTCCTGGATGGAAATAAGATCAACACGACAATGAGATAGGGTAGTCTTTAGATGCGCCAATGACGAGCGCTCTGTCATTTTTAGATGCAGTGCTCATGTTGATTATGAACGCTCATGCTCGATCGCGACTGGAGAGATTTTTTAGAAGCGCCCTTATTCAACAATCAACGACGATAACAATGATCAATGCACATGTGCAGAAGTGCCGCTCTTGCTCTTAAACTGTTTTAATATACAGGGTATCCAAAAAGTCTGGTAACATGGCCGATATCTCAAAGCTGCCAGGTAGGCAGCAATCGAAGTATAGCAGGAATCGAAGTAGAGCAGAAACAGAAGTAGAGAAGGAATAGAAGTAGAGGAGCAATAGAAGTAGAGGAGGAATTGAAGTAGAGGAGCAATCGATGATTAGTAGATCTGGTTTAGTCGATCTGATGAGTGTAGTTTAGGTAATAGGGTGGTTTGGGAATTCATTGCAGCACTCAAATTTGATTTTGACCCCCATATTTAAGGTCATCCATTTCCTAACTCGATAACTATTAAAGATAGAGAAAAATTTTTGATTGCTACACTGTAGAGCAACATCACATTAGACTAAACACAATTTTTAATCGCACTCTTTCCCTTGAATGATTTTAATAAAATGGGCGAGAAAGATTCACTCAAACTCAGATTGGGGGGGCTAGGTTGGCTGAGGTTTCTAGCACATTTGAAGTGTAGTGAAGCACACCGTTCGGAAGGCTCATTAAGTGATTTGGTGACATCGTAAGTAGAAAATGTTGAGAAAATTTATTTGGTTCGTTTTAATCTTAGTGAAAGATTTTTCTTCCTAATCGAGAAAGTGTCCAATGTGCTGACCATCAGGTGCAAGGCACATTTGAGCACGCGTCACAATCGATTTCTGCACATTAGTCGTAATTGTTTCTGGAATTCTGCAACAAAGAGCTACAATCCTTTCTTGAAGGTCAGCTACTGTTTGGTGGCAATGTGTCGTAATCTTTGTTGTTCACATAATCCCACAGGAGGAAGTTCATTGTGATGGAAATGTTCTATCCAGCCATTGCCTTGTAATAGTTGCAAAGTGTGGTGATGCTCCATCTTGATGAAACCAACATGTTGACTGTTCTGATAGGGGCAGTTAATCAAGAAAATCGAACACAACCCGATTGAGAATAAGTCTTGATACTGTAGTCTTGTGAGAGTTTTGTCGTAGAATATGGGCCCAATCAGTTTGGTGTTGTAACTTGCCAATTTTCTTGATGTGAAACTTCCCGCAACGAGCACGGGTTGCTGTCTGCCCAATAATGTAAGTTATGTCCATTAACAGACCTATTCCTTGAAAACTGTGCCTCAACAGACCAAATTATCTTGGACGTGAAGTGTGAATCATCATCAATTTGACAGAGGAGCCAGTACCAGTACTCCATTCATCTACTGCCGTCACGTTGTGAGAGAGATTGATGGCAATAAACATGGAATTTATGAAATTTGTGGTTGTGGAGAACATTCCAAACAGAGCATTTGCAGCATCCATTGTCTCCTGCAATTGCTTGAACACTATTGTGTGAATTAGCAGCTACTGCAACAAACATAGTTGTGGTGGTGTCGTCATCCGCTACTGTCCTTGATCGACCTTGATGAGGATGTTGCATAACACTGCCAGAGTTCATGGAACCATTAGACAATACACCACAATACACTTCTTAATGGGTGGCGACGAGTCGGATATCTCCCTGATGGCTGCAATAAATTTATTATTATCGTCTGTATTATGTTGGGCAGACATCAAATTATTAATATTTTTATCAAATAAGCCTCTACATTCTGATGTAATATATTTATGTTGTTCAAAATGGTAGCATACAGTCTACATGCTTCCAATGCATTTTTTAGGCTGCTCCATAACAGAAAATCACGTCTACCATCTCATCTTGAGAAAATTATGACATTGTGGTAAAGAAAATGAAAAAAGTCTGACAAATAGCCAATATTAGCAAAACGTTTACTTAACATTTAAACAAAGCAGAGCAAAATCGAAAAATTGCCACAAAATAACGAATATGTTCATTAAGTACAGTCTCATTAATCATATGCAAATACTGTACTATATGCTGTTAACATATTCAAATTTTAAATCAATCAAATAATTTCAATAGAATAATAAAAAATATCTGGAACACTGTCATCTTGATATAAGGAACTACTCATTACCAACATACTGTATTAAATAAAAAATAACCTGATTATTGTCTTACAAATTACAAGAAAAACCTTTCTCTAAGATTTAAACGAACCAAATAAATGTTCTCAACATTTTCTACCTACCATGTCACCCATTCACTAAATGAGCCTTCCCAATGATGTGCTTCATTGCAATTAAAACGTCTTGAACTTTTATTTTTATGTTTATTAACATGTCTGATTTTAGATTATTTAAATTTCAGCTGGCCTAAAATATTTTTTCTAGTCATACATTTTTGCAACATTTGCCGGATATATATATCTAGAGAAGGACGAGACACTAGAACCCTGGAATACAATAATTAATAGTTATTAATAAAAAAAAAGGATAAAAAATAAGATAAAATAAACAAAAATAATTAATCAAAAATCAAAATAAAAAGCTGACGTTTCGGATAGACACTATCCTTTATCAAAGCAAAAACAATAATTCTCTAAAGCAAATAGGATATTAGAGAATTATCCTGAAGTTATGAAAGTTGTCGACAATCGACAATCGAACAGCGAAGTGTACATTTGTTAGGATGGGACGAACGCAGCGCTTTCACAAAGCTCATCCAACCAGAATAAACTCCAAATGAAATACACTGAGGTAGTGAAGAAGCCTAACCAACCCAAGCGGTCTTCCATATTATACAAATAAGAAAATGAGATTGACGATTGTCAAAAACAAAATACAAACGAAATAAAAAACACAAGGAGAAAGAAGATTATCACATCTTCCAGTAGTCCGGGAAAGAGACGTTGCTAATATCTTCAAAATTGACGTCAAGAACGTGCCTCGGTTTACGATACTTCGTATGCCAGTTCATATTCAATGAGTTCTTCAGTATTCCATTCACAAGTTTATTGTCGTTAATCTTCATCTTCTGTATGATAATCAAAAGGGGATCCTGTATAAACTTTCCGATATGGGCCATGTTTAAATCCATGTGGATGGATTGGTTTTTCACCGTCCTTCTGTCCAGCTGAGCAATGGTCCTCAGGGTAAACATTCTGGAATGACTGTAGTTCACTCCATCTGGTTTCACAGATAGTCGCCCACGCAGGCATGCCATAGAGCAGTATGGTCCGGATAATCGATTTGTACAGAAGTAGCTTGTTGTCAATGCTAAGGGCGCTTTTGCGACCCAGGAGAGCTATGATACTGTACTTAGCCCTCTTCGCTTTGTTCAGAGCATAGGACATATTCCGGTTCCATGAAATTCTTGAGTAAATGATTACTCCCAGATACTTGTAGTTGTCCACCCAGTCCAGTTTCTTATTAAACAGAACAAGAGAATCTGGGGGACGCTTGAACTTCGTATTGAGGTAGAAAGTCTTGCACTTTCCGACGTTAAGATTCAACTTCAAGCAGTTAAACCAGTCTTCGAACTGCTTCAAGGCGCACTGCAGCCGAGTGATAACGTGAGCCGGCTGGTGTGCCCATGTCATAATGGCAGTATCATCCGCATAAAAATACAGATGAAAATTATCGGGTTTCGGGAAAGCATGTACAAAGTAAATAAATAGCACAGGCCCAAGGACAGAACCCTGAGGGACACCGGCCTTTAGAACACGGGTGTGGAAAGATTTTCTCCAACTTTGGCTTGATAGGATCTGCCGTCAAGAAAGGATTTCACCACCAAAATCAAATCGGCAGCGAACCCGTCTCTGATCATTTTGTAGACAAGGCCCTCATGCCACACCTGGTCAAAAGCTATACTGACATCGCGAAATACCACCCCACAGTACCTGGATAGGTTCAGGGGGGTGCTCAGGTCTTCAACGAGCCTCCATATCTGCATCGGACAAGAGTGGGCAGCACAAAAGCCAAACTGCTCTTCCCGAAAATGGTCATTTGCTAAACAGTGGTCTTGGAATCTGACGAGAATCGTTTTGTCCAACACTTTGGACATCGTGGGTCGCAGGCTAATAGGTCGGTAAGTCGCTGGAATTGCAGGATTTTGACCCTGCTTGGAAACACTCAACACAACAGATTGCTTCCAAGCCTTAGGGAAGTAAGAAAATTTCCAGCAGACGTTAATGATATTAGTGAGATAGTCAATAAAGTTCATTGGCAGATTTATAAGGGCGTTATTACTCACCTTGTCTCTTCCTGGAGCCTTCTTGTGGATGGTGGAGCCTTCTGGAGGATGGTGGCGACCTCTCAAATTTTGGGCATTAGTGCTTATACGCTATTCAAGTTGGGAATGGAAAGTCTGGCTAGTTGCATGGGGTCTCGTCCCTACTGTGTATTATGTAAATGTTGCAATAATTAATAGTTATTAATAAAAATACAAAAAGAATAAAAAATAAGATAAAATAAACAAAAATAATTAATCAAAAATCAAAATAAAAAGCTGACTTTTCGCATAGAGACTATCCTTTATCGAAGCAAAAAGGATAATTCTCTAAAATCAAACAGAATAGTAGAGAATTATCCTGAAGTTATGAAATTTGTCGACAATCGACAATCGAACAGTGAAGTGTACATTCGTTAGGATGGGACGAAAGCAGCGCTTTCACAAAGCTCATCTAACCAGAATAAACTCCAAAGGAAATACACTGAGGTAGTCAAGAAGCCTAACCAACCCAAGCGGTCTTCCATATTATACAAAAAAGAAAGTAAGATTGACGATTGTCAGAAACAAAAAACAAACGAAATAAAAAATACAAGGAGAAATAAGATTATCACATCTTCCAGTAGTCTGGGAAAGAGACGTTGCTAATATCTTCAAAATTGATGTCAAGAACGTGCCTCGGTTTACGATACTTCGTATGCCAGTTCATATTCATTGAGTTCTCCAGTATCCCTTTCACAAGCTTATTGTCGTGAGTCTTCATCTTCTGTATCATAATCAAAAGAAGATCCTGTATAAACTTACCGATATGGGCCATGTTTAAATCGAGGTGGATGGATTGGTTTTTCACCGTCCTTCTGTCCAGCTGGGCAGTGGTCCTCAGGGTAACATTCTGGAATGACTGTAGTTCACTGCATCTGGTTTTACAGATAGTCGCCCACGCAGGCATGCCATAGAGGAGTATGGTCCGGATAATCGATTTGTACAGAAGAAGCTTGTTGTCAATGCTGAGGGCGCTGTTGCGACCCATAAGAGCTATGATACTGTACTTAGCCCTCTTCGCTTTGTTCAGAGCATAGGACATATGCTGGTTCCATGAGAGTCTTGAGTCAATGATAACTCCCAGGTACTTGTAGTTGTCCACCCAGTCCAGTTTCTTATTAAACAGAACAAGAGAATCTGGGGGATGCTTGAGCTTCCTATTGAGGTACAAAGCCTTGCACTTTCCGACGTTAAGGTTCAACTTCCAGCAGTTAAACCAGTCTTCGAACTGCTTCAAGGCGCACTGCAGCCGAGTGATAACGTGAGCCGGCTGGTGTGCCCATGTCATAATGGCAGTGTCATCCGCATAAAAATACAGATTACAATTATCGGGTTTTGGGAAATCATGTACAAAGTAATTAAATAGCATAGGCCCGAGGACAGAACCCTGAGGGACACCGGCCTTTAGAACACGGGGTGTGGAAAGATTTTCTCCAACCTTGGCTTGATAGGATCTGCCTTCAAGAAAGGATTTCACCATCAAGATCAAATCGGCAGGGAACCCGTCTCTGATCATTTTGTAGACAAGGCCCTCATGCCACACTTGGTCAAAAGCTTTACTGACATCGAGAAATACCACCCCACAGTACCTGGATAGGTTCAGGGGGGTGCTCAGGTCTTCAACGAGCCTCTATATCTGCATCGGACAAGAGTGGGCAGCACGAAAGCCAAACTGTTCTTCCCGTAAAAGGTCATTTGCTAGACAGTGATCTTGGAATCTGACAAGGATCGTTCTCTCCAACACCTTGGACATCGAGGGTAGCAAGCTAATAGGTCGGTAGCTCGCGGGAATTGCAGGATTTTGTCCCTGCTTTGGGATACTCAACACAATAGATTTCTTCCAAGCCACAGGGAAGTAAGAAAATTTCCAGCAGTCGCTAATGATATTGGTGAGAAATTCAATAAAGTTCTTTGGGAAATTCATAAGGGCGTTATTACTCACCTTGTCTTTTCCTGGAGCCTTCTTCTTTTTCAGTTTATTTAAGATGTTGGCGATCTCACCAGCCTCGATGTTGTACTTCGTAAAATGCTTTGGGACTTCATCAAAGTTGTAAATACCTTCTTCCACACGCCGAGACATGATTTGGCTCTCGGGCTTATCGTTGGTAGGAGTAACAAACTGCAGTTCCAGTGAATCTGCAATGACTTGGGCCTTGTCCTGATCAGTTTGCCCATAGTTACCTTGTGGTGTACGGAGTGGAGAAAGCATAACATTCTTCTTCTTCTGTAAAGCTCTAACCATACTCCAAATGGAATTGTCGCGAGCCGACAAACTTTTGAGTTTTTCATTCCATCTAGCGTCGCGAAGCTCTTTTATCTCCTCTTGAACTCTTCGCACTAACCTGTTGTACTTGGTTTTGAGCCAAGGTTCACGATAGCGTTGCCAAAGTCTACGGGTCCTGTTTCTTTCAGCAATTAGGCGTTGGATTCCAGGAGAGAGTTGGATTCGATGAGAAGGTTTTTTCTCTGATGGATACTTACTGACTTCTATGGCACTGTCAATACATCTGGTGATGTCTTCAACAAGTTGATCGATGTCCTCTGTACAGTAAGCAACGTCGGGATGGTAGCCATAGTCCTTAAGAATATGTTTGTAGAGCCTCCAGTCTTGATGATGTACGAGTTCCTCTCGGAAATTTATGTCAACATTGTCAAAGTACATCGCCACCGGCTTGTGGTCAGAAGAAAGGTCATCAATCGTGAAGATATTGTACGGTTTGAAGAAACCCTTCAAGAGCGAGATGTCCAAAACGTCACTACTAGGGGAGTGGTCGCAGTAGTAGGTGTCCTCCACAGGTCCAGTAGCGATGATATCATCTCTACCTTGTATGTACCTATAGAGAATCATGCTGTTGTAATTCTGCGTTCTGGAGTTCCAGCTTGGATGCTTGGCATTTAGGTCACCAGCCAGGACGACTGGAGTGTCACCACTGAAGAGTTCATCAAGCTCGCAAATGTCAAGATAACGTTTAGGTGAATTGTAGAGCGCTACGAACTTCACTTCACCACAGGATACGTCATTGATAATGATGGAGGCTGATTCCCTACCTGCATAAGACTTGGATACTAATTCTTGGTGTTGAATTCCCCTCTTAATGATGATCGCAGCGCCCCCAGACGCACATCTTGCAGCATTTGAAGCCATTCGATCCTTACGGTACACACAATAGCCAGGTAGCTTGAAGTCTTGGCTTGGTTTGAGGTGAGTTTCACAGAGGAAAGCCACGTCGATTTCGTGATTTATCAGAAAGTTGTGAAACTCGATACGCTTTCGGGGAATGCCCCTAGCGTTCCATATCACGCACCGAAGTTCACCTTTGTTGAATACAGTATAACGTTGTGCAGCCATACTAAAATTAGTCGGTCGTAAGGAGCCCACTCAACTGTGGGTAACGTTTGCCTAGATTAGAAAACAGATGAAAGATACGTCCTAATTGCTTATACATACCTGGTAGGTCGTTGATGTTGAGGCCTTTATCTTCCCGCGTAGACACAGCGGCAGCATAGGATTTGCCTGCTGTCACTCTAGAACTAGACATCCTTTGAACCTGGGGGTACTTTGGACATTTCATGTAGCTTGATGTGTGCTGTCCACCACATCTGATGCACTTTGGGGGGTCTTGTCCTTTGATCTTGGGGCAATCTCTTGACTGGTGCCCCTCAGCACATTTATTACAACGAGGATCTTCCGTGCAGCCCATGGATACGTGTCCGAAGCGCAGGCAGTTGTAACACTGTAGTGGCTTCTTGTTCCCTCGAAAGGCCTCCAATGAAACTGCCAGCGGCCCACTACGTGTCACGTTTTTCAATGATTGGTTGTGTTCGGTGTTCAGGAGGAGAACCAAAACCATTGGCATATCAATGGATCCTTTGGCTTTCCTCAATCGAATAACTTTTTCCGGGAAGTAGTTGGTTCTTTTTAGGTCTTCTTGGAAGTCATCGAGGTCATACGTAACATCCACATTACGAATTAAAGATACAGCATCATCAACTCAAGTCCGAGAAACCGCTTAAATACTTTGTCCGAAATATTGATACGACTTATGACATTGAAGACTTCTGCGAAGACCTCAGAAAAGCAAATTACTTTCCCAAAAAGCAATTAGGCTTAAAAAAGCAAATGGTGCTGTTGATATGCCTTTAGTCTTGGTTCTACTACAAAATACGGAACACAACAGGTCCTTTTTAAGCTTGAAACGTGTCGGTCCTCTAGCTGTTAATGTTGAAATTTTTAGAGGTAACAAAAGACCCCTGCAGTGTTACAACTGTTTGCGATTTGATCACGTCTCCCAAGGTTGTACCGAATCGCCTCGATGTAACAAATGCGCTGGCAACCACGAGTCGAGGGAATGTAGCAATGTTAAGGGTAAAGACCCCCCTAAGTGTATTAGATGTGACGGTCAGCACACGTCTAGTTACACTAAGTGTCCTAAATATCCGCATGTCAAAAGGCTCAAAAGCAACAAAGTGCTAGAAGGAAAAACCTATGCTTCGGTTGCATCCAGCGCAAATGACTCAGATATGGTTATTCCAAACCAGCTACGTAGTATTTATAGATACTGAGGGAATTTGTTAAACGTCAACAAGGAAAGTGGTAAAGTAATGCCACAGGTCGCGTCTGAGAAATCTAGCAAATAATCATGGATAGACACCCACACAAGACCATTAATCAAGGAAAACTCCGTTGCAATATTTGGAATGCAAGAGGAATTGCTCGCAAGCGCATCGAGTTCTACAATTTCCTCTTAAACTGGAATGTCGACGTCGCCTTCGTGTGCGAGACGCACTTGAAACCAACCCAAGTGTTCAAATTGCCTGGCTATCATGTCTATCGCAGGGACCGGCCTCTGGGTAATAATGCCAGCCGCCCGTTTGGTGGAGCAGCAATCAATATCAAGGATGGCATTATTCATCGTGAGTCTGTCACTTCCAACTACGAAGGAATGGAAGCCGTTTCCGTGATTATTAATGACGCTGATGCAGGCAAAATCAAGCTCACCTCATTATATAACTCGCCTAAACACAAGCTTGGTCTTTGCGAGCTTGATGAGCTTCTTTCCGGGCCCATTCCAGTAATAATGGCGGGAGACTTAAATGCCAAACACCAAGCATGGAACTCAAAATGCTCAAATCAAAATGGTAATATCTTATATGGTTACACCCTAAACGAGATTAACACTTTCGTTGCTGGCCCCCTTGAGGACACGTACTACTGTGACCACTCTCCTGTCACCGATGTGCTGGACATAGCAGTTCTTAAAGGTTTCTTCAATCCCTATAATATATTTACAGTAGACGACCTAAACTCTGATCACCGACCAGTCATGCTTGTCTTCGACGGCTTAGACATTGATGTGAAAATAGGGCTTCACACCAAACAGAACTGGAAGCTCTTTAAGGATATACTTCGAGAAAATAGCGTTCCATACAAGGAGGTTAATGACAACGAGGACATCAACAAAAATATCAGTGCAATCACTCGTGTTATCAAGGATGCTACTATTTCTAGTACCACCACTGCTGACCGAAAACGTCCCAAACACCTCGACCTCCCTCCTCACATTAGGCATCTCATTCTTGAAAGGAATTCATATAGGAGACTATGGCAACGCAAGCGACTACCCTTTTTCAAGACTAAGTACAACAGGCTTTCACGCAAGGTTCAGGAAGAGGTAAACTTTCTACGAGCAGAAAGGTGGAGCGAAAAACTGAAGTCTTTGTCTGTCCAGGATAACTCACTCTGAGGTACTGTGAGGGCCTTAAAGGGAAACAGACCCATCTAATTGCCGCCACTGCTTACAGGCAATGGCAGCGTTGTCACCAGTGATGAGGAAAAGGCTCAACTGATCGCCGATTCCCTAAAAAGTCAATTTATTACGCCTGGTGAGACAGACTTGGACAGCCTTCAAAACACTCAGCTAGTTAACAATGGGTGCATCGCTTACCAGTGCATTCATCGTGTTCCCACCCCTGTGGAAGTCATTAGTGCCCAAGAAATCTCCGACGTCATCAAGCGACTTAAGACAAAGAAAGCAGCGGGCATTGATTGCATCACTAACAGTGCTCTCAAGAACTTGCCTTCTAATATTATCTCGACCATCACCAAAGCCATGAATGACTGCTGGAAACTTGGTTACTTCCCCGACCAGTGGAAAGAATCCGTCATAGTTACCATACCAAAGCCTGGTCTAAACCCTGCTCTTGCTGTCAGCTACAGGCCCATAAGCTTACTACCTTTGTTATCCAAAGTCTTTGAACGCTCCATTCTGAAGAGGTTTAACGAATTCTGTGTAGCAAACAATCTCGTTCGTGATGAGCAATTTGGCTTTCGCCGAGGTCACTCCTGCCAACTTCAGATCTGAAGGCTTGTTGCAGACCTAAACACTCCTCTTAACTGTGCTAAGTATGGTGGTCTTGTCTTCTTGGATGTTCGTAAAGCTTTTGACCAGGTTTGGCACAACGGCCTCATATTCAAGATGATTACATGTGGTTTTTCGGACAAACTTATTAGCTTGATTAATTCCTTCCTCTCAAACAGGATATTTCGTGTCAAGGTTGGCTGCTCTATGTCAAACCCTTGTGACGTCAATGCTGGTGTTCCCCAGGGCTCTGTCCTAGGGCCTGCATTGTTCAACTTTTTCATCAGTGACTTCCCAACTTTTACCCAGTGCAAACTATATCTGTTTGCTGATGACGCAGCCATCATGACTACTGACCGCAATCCCGCTCACGTCATATCACGCTTACAAAAGGCCTTACAATTGTGCGAAAAGTGGTTTGCAAAGTGGAGACTCGACCTGAACGTTGACAAATGCAAGGCAATGTTCATTACGAAGAAACTTCGGAAACCACCGAGTCCTCTCTTCCTTTCTGGTAAAGAGCTCGAATGGGTTAAGAATTACAAATACCTCGGAGTGATGATAGATGCCAGGCTAAATTGGAGTGACCACGTCTCCTATGCGATAAGCAAAGCTAAAAAGGCCAAGTTTAGTCTAGTTGCTCTTCTGGGGCGAAACAGCGCCCTTGGAATGGATAGCAAACTCTTGCTTTATAAGATGGTTATACGAACCATTCTTCTTTATGGTATGCCTGCCTGGGCTACAATATGTAAGACCAGATGGAAGGATCTCCAAACCTTCCAAAACGTTGCCCTGAGGACTATCGCCCAACTTGACATGAGAGTCACAACAAATATTTCTATTGCTGAGGATTTCCATATACCTCCAATTGGTAGCTATGTCCAGGAGTCGTTGAAAAAGTTGCTGCCGAAGATTAGAGACCATCCTAATCCTCTGGTTGCAGATATTCTGGAGCATCCACTCACATTTAGAAGTTTCCTCAGGCATCGCAGGCCTCGTCACGTCCTGGACATCGATTTCGACGACATTCAAAAGGCCATCTTTCCCGATTACTGGATCTCGTAGCTCCATGTCCCTCGTCAATCAACAATCAACTTCATCGTCCTTATAGGAAAGGATTCCATCTTATCCCCTGGATGACTTAACTAGGTTTTATCTGGCTTCTTGCCTAGTTCAGTGTACTTCCCTTGGTTACTTCCTGGATAAGTATGGCAGTGAAAGCGTTGCTTTCGGACCGCTCGTTTCGTTTTCCCTGCGCTGTTCGATTGTCGATTGTCGGTCACTGAAATAATGGAGTACAAGAAGCCTATGAAAGAAGTGTGCAGGGATGGACACAAAATGAACATAGAGGTAGAAAAATATGAAAGAACATTAAAGAGAGGAAATAATAGATAAAGCATAAAGGGAAAACGAAAAGGAAAATGGTCCGAATAGCTTGCGACAAATTAAAGAATAGCTGACGTTCGAGAGGGATATGGGAAAGGTAATGAGGGAATAGTGCCTTTGCTAAGGTTAATGCCATTAGGGGTGAGGGAATTGAATTTTCAAATAAGAAAAGACTCGAATTGCTTTCTCTCTTTTTTTGTTATGGAAGTTACTACGAAGAATATAAAGGCTGATGGCCTGTAAAGAGTGACCAGGGGAATTACAGTGTTTAGTGACAGGGGTGTCAGCATTGCTAAGGATGTCGAATTTATGTCCGGCAAATCTGGCACGAATGTTATTGCCTGTCTCACCAAGATACTGTTTCTGGCATACTTTGTAATGTAACAGGTAAACCATCTAGTGGCAACCTTTGGTAGCAAAACGTTGTTTGGTGCGTTATTCCACCTTTATCCGTCGGCAATCTACAGCTGCCAAAGTGAACTCGTGCGGCCACCATTCTGCTGTGAGAAGTCCAGAGTAGGTTCTGGTTAATTTTGAAAGTAAAGGAGGAAGCACTGCTGGAAATGGAGGTAGCAGGGTTAAGAAAATGGCAAATGCCACAACGCTTTTCATTGCAAGGAGAACATCCCTTAGTGGAAGTGTGTGGTTTAGTAATAGCAGCATGGACCAGAATATCTTTAAAATTAGGTGTCTGTTTAAAAGAAACTTTAGGTGGTTCTGGTAGAATGGAATGGAGAAGAGGAGAGTTGTCAATTATATGTTGATGCTTCCTTAGGATATTTTTAATACTATTGAAGGTTGATGATAAGGAAGAACTAACGAAGGTGTTGCCATGGCTGGAGAAAGTTTAGGATTGTTGTTAGAACAGGAAATGCGATGTTTATAGATAGAAGCGCGTATGACAGATTTGGGGTAGCCTCTTGCTTTAAGGGAGTGGGTAAGGGCATTAGCATGGAAGTCCTTGTCAGACTGATTAATGCATATTCTATGGATGCGAGTTAACTGACGTAAAGGGATGTTATCCTTGCAATGGCGTGGATGGCAGCTATCATAATGTAAGCACTGGTGCCTGTCAGTGGGCTTCTTATAGAGATTAGTAGACAATTTGTTGTTAGTGATAGAGATAGAGACATCGAAAAAAAAAGTGGTGATAGAATAATTGTAAGAAAACTTAATAGAGGGGTGGATGGAGTTAGAATGGGTTATAAAAGATAGGAGAGAGACTTCATTATGTGCCAGATCAGGAAAACATCGACAATATACTGCAGCCAGACCAACGACTTACCCTCTGCCACTCTGTCGCAAGTTCATTCCACTGTGTCTGACTCTACTCGTAACATCCTTCCTATCCTCAGTAACCATTGCTCGAGCATCTGCATAAGCCTCTTTCAGGCCATCACCCAACATGACTTTCTCCCCTCTCTTAATTCCCAAGATATTGACACTCTTCATACTTTCATTTGCAAAAAACTTGATTTTC
>JAHWFO010107524.1:28655-41401 GCA_023313115.1 Rhysida immarginata | reverse complement strand
TCTCACCAAGATACTGTTTCTGGCATACTTTGTAATGTAACAGGTAAATTAGGTTGTGAGAAGTCCAGGCTAGGTTCTGGTTAATTTTGAAAGTAAAGGAGGAAGCACTGCTGGAAATGGAGGTAGCAAAGTTAAGAAAATGGCAAACGCCACAATGCTTTTCATTGCAAGGAGAACATCCCTTAGTGGAAGTGCATGGTTTAGTAATAGCAGCATGGACCAGAATATCTTTAAAATTAGATGTATGTTTAAAAGAAACTTTAGGTGGTTCTGGTAGAATGGAATGGAGAAGAGGAGAGTTGTCAATTATATGTTGATGCTTCCTTAGGATATTTTTAATACTATTGAAGGTTGATGATAAGGAAGAACTAACGAAGGTGTTGCCATGGCTGGAGAAAGTTTAGGATTGTTGTTAGAACAGGAAATGCGATGTTTATAGATAGAAGCGCGTATGACAGATTTGGGGTAGCCTCTTGCTTTAAGGGAGTGAGTAAGGGCATTAGCATGGAAGTCCTTGTCAGACTGAGTAGTGCATATTCTATGGATGCGAGTTAACTGACGTAAAGGGATGTTATCCTTGCAATGGCGTGGATGGCAGCTATCATAATGTAAGTACTGGTGCCTGTCAGTGGGCTTCTTATAGAGATTAGTAGAAAATTTGTTGTTAGTGATAGAGATAGAGACATCGAAAAAAAAAGTGGTGATAGAATAATTGTAAGAAAACTTAATAGAGGGGTGGTTGGAGTTAGAATGGGTTATAAAAGATAGGAGAGAGACTTCATTATGTGCCAGATCAGGAAAACATCGACAATATACTGCAGCCAGACCAACGACTTACCCTCTGCCACTCTGTCGCAAGTTCATTCCACTGTGTCTGACTCTATTCGTAACATCCTTCCTATCCTCAGTAACCATTGCTCGAGCATCTGCACAAGCCTCTTTCAGGCCATCACCCAACATGACTTTCTCCCCTCTCTTAATTCCCAAGATATTGACACTCTTCATACTTTCATTTGCAAAAAACTTGATTTTCTTTATTCCAAAAAATGTAATAAATTTCAGAGAGACAGTATTTCCTTCCCTAATAAAACCAATTTTCTCTCTAATCCTTTGTCCGCCTATTTTCTGAACTCCCTGTCTAAACGATCCACCTCCCTCCATCAGCTCTAGCTCTTCCACTCTTCGCACAACCGCGGTTATTAATCTATCAACCACTAAACTTTCATCTCTCGAAATCAGATCCCTTTCTAAAGACCTTTCTTTCTGTCCTACTCCTAATACCATTGGCACTTTTGATATCATTTCCTCTGTCGATAACTTCAGCCATGCCCTCAGATCCCGTCTCTACTTAGGCATGAATCCTTCTAATACTACTCCTGCTACCAGCTCAACCTTCCATATTCCCAGTAACTGGACCCCTCCTTATGATATCAATCTTGAACTTGAGGTTTACATCAAGTCCGTACAAAATGACATCCTCTCCATTACTAAAAATATTAAAACACCTCTTCCTAACCTCACCAATAACGAATTTCTTTGTATCAAACGCCTTAGTAATTACCCTGATATAACAATTAAGCCCCCAGATAAAGGGGGCGCTATCGTTGTTATGAACACTTTTGACTACATTAACGAAGCTAATAGACAACTCTCTGATATCATTTTCTACAAGAAACTAACCTTCGACCCTACTGACACGTTCAACACCGAACTTAAAAATATCCTCTTTCGGCTTGAATCCTCCTCCCAAATCGATAAAAAAACGCCTCTTCCTCCTTCCTAAATTCAGTTCCCCTGGTCGTTTCTACCTTCTTCCCAAGATTCATAAACCTGGTAATCTCGGCCGTCCAATCATCTCTTGTAACAACACCCTCTGTGACCCAATTTCTGTTTATGTCGACCACCACATTCGCCACATCCCACCCAGTCTTCCTTCCTATATCAAAGACACTAATGATTTTCTATCCCATATCCAGCGCCTTAACGACTCTAATTACGATTTTAAGAACGTCTTCTTCTGCACACATGATGTCTCTTCTCTCTACACTAACATTCCTCATGATGATGGGATTGAAGCTGTTCGAAATAGTCTCGAAGCTAACAAACCTTTCCAAGTTCCTTCTACTGACGCCATCTGCCTTCTCCTTCACACCATCCTAACCTCCAATTTCTTCACTTTTAACAATGAATATTATATCTAGTCCAGTGGCACTGCTATGGGCTCCAAAATGGCTCCCAAATATGCCAACATTTTTATGGGGGAGGTGGAAACCAAACTGCTTTCCACGTCTCCCTTGAAGCTGTTGGTCTGGCTGCGGTATATTGACGAAGTTTTCCTGATCTGGCCACATAATGAAGACTCTCTCTTATCTTTTATAACACATTCTAACTCCATCCACCCCTCTATCACGATTATTCTATCACAACTGTTTCTTTTTTGGATGTCTCTATCTCTATCACTAACAACAAATTGTTTACTAATCTCTATAAGAAGCCCACTGACAGGCACCAGTACTTACACTATGATAGCTGCCATCCACGCCATTGCAAGGATAACATCTCTTTAGTCAGTTAACTCCCATCTACAGAATATGCACTAATCAGGCTGACAAGGACTTCCATGCTAACGCCCTTACGCACTCCCTTAAAGCAAGAGGCTAACCCAAATCTGTCATACGCGCTTCTATCTAAAAACATCGCATTTCCTGTTCTAACAACAATCCTAAACCTTCTCCAGCCATGGCAACACCTACGTTAGTTCTTCCTTATCATCCAATCCTCAATTGTATTAAAAATATCCTAAGGAAACATCAACATATAATTGACAACTCTCCTCTTCTCCATTCCATTCTACCAGAACCACCTAAAGATTCTTTTAAACGGACATCTAATTTTAAAGATATCCCGGACCATGCTGCTATTACTAAACCACGCACTTCCACTAAGGGACGTTCTCATTGCAATGAAAAGCGTTGTGTCGTTTGCCATTTTCTTAACTCTGCTACCTCCATTTCCAGCAGTGCTTCCTCCTTTACTTTAAAAATTAACCAGAACCTGACCTGCACTTCTCACAACCTAATTTACCTGTTACATTGTAAAGCATGCCAGAAATAGTATCTTGGTGAGTCAGGCAATACCATTCGTGCCAGATTTGCCGGAAATATATTCGACATCCTTAGCAATGCTGACACCCCTGTTCCTAAACACTTTAATTCCCTTGGTCACACTTTACAGGCCATCAGCCTTTATATTCTTTGTAGTAACTTCCATAACAAAAAAGAGAGAAAGCAATTCGAGACTTTTCTTATTTGGAAATTCAATTCCCTAGCCCCTAATGGCATTAACCTTAGCAAAGACACCATTCCCTCATTACCTTTCCCATATCCCTCTCCAACTTCAGCTATTCCTTAATTTGTCGCAAGCTATCTGGGCCATTTTCCTTTCCTTTTTCCCGTTTTTCTTTATCTTTTATTTCCTCTTTTTAATGTTCTTTCATATTTTTCTACCTCTATGTTCATTTTGTGTCTGTCCCTGCACACTTTTTTACATAGGCTTCTTGTACTCCTTTATTTCAGTGACCTTTGACCTGGTCACTCTTATATGTGGTACTATTTTACAGGGTGACTAGCGACCGGGAATGGTCAGGGGATTTTTTTGTAACCGGGAACGGTCAGGGAATCATAATCGAAAATTTTGAACAATGTTAATAATATTTTTTCAGGATAGCCTTTTCTTTTCTTGTCTGCTGATGATCAGGAAAAATCAAGGGAAATTCAGGGAATTTTACGAAATCTTTTTGCTAGGCACCCTATTATTCCTAAACTTTCCTATAATTTTAACTTCATATGTGTTATCTTATTGCATTTTTCTCGCCGCCCTCTTACTATTTTCCTATTTGTCCTTCATCCTGTCCTATCCCAACAGTTCTTCTAATTAATCTCATTTGATCTCTTCTAGTTTTCCAGCCAATACCGTATTACTATTCCCTATGCAAACTATATATAAACCCGTCCATTAGCACAACTTTCATTGGGCCACTGGCAGTTTCAGTGGAGGCCTTTCGATGGATCAAGAAGCCACTAAAGTGTTACCACTGCCTGCACTTCGGACACGTATCCATGGCCTGCACAGAAGATCTTCGTTGTAATAAATGTGCTGAGAGGCACCAGTCAAGAGATTGCCCCAAGATTAAAGGACAAGACCCCCCAAAGTGCATCAGATGTGGTAGACAGCACACATCAAGCTACACGAAATGTCCAAAATACCCCCAGGTTCAAAGGATGTCTAGTTCTAAAGTGACAGCAGCATATCCTATGCTGCCGCTGTGTCTACGCTGGAAGATAAAGGCCTCAACATCAACGACCTACCAGGTATGTATAAACAATTAGGACGTATCTTTCATCTGTTTTCTAATCTAGGAAAAAGTTACCCACAGTTGAGTGGGCTCCTTATGACCGACTAATTTTAGTATGGCTGCACAACGTTATAATGTAATCAACAAAGGTGAACTTCGGTGCGTGATATGGAATGCTAGGGGCATTCCCCGAAAGCGTATCGAGTTTCACAACTTTCTGATAAAGCAAGAAATCGATGTTGCTTTCCTCTGTGAAACTCACCTCAAACCAAGCCAACACTTCAAGCTACCTGGCTATTATGTGTACCGTAAGGATCGAATGGCTTCAAATGCTGCAAGATGTGCGTCTGGGGGCGCTGCTATCATCATTAAGAAGGGAATTCAACACCAAGAATTAGTATCCAAGTCTTATGCAGGTATGGAATCGGCCTCCATCATTATCAATGACGTCTCCTGTGGTGAAGTGAAGTTCGTGGCGCTCTACAATTCACTTAACATTATCTTGACATTATCACCTCAGCGTGTGGAAAAAGATATTGTCAACTTTTAAAGGCTAAAATAGCTGCTCAGAATTCATTATGAGCTCTCGCCCTATCTTTTTATCCCGCACATACTCTCTCTCCGCTTTTTCCCACTCTCCTTTATTTTTTATTCTCCTTCTCTGTATGTTATTCATCTCAGGTTTTTTTTGTTGCCAACATATACGGAAGTTGTTACAGCGGGGATTATTTCACTGTAACACACTCCCCCCTGCTGGTCACAGAGAAGAGTCGTGATGGAATTCCAAGTAGTTTCCGAGTTACATAGTCAACATCGTAACACATGGTGTTTATTACTCATATGTGAGCACATCTTACGATTTTGAGTACGTATCTCGGAAACTACTTGTTGGAATTTGATCAAATTCTAATGGTATTTACAATTTTATGCTCCCTATTATTCTTCTAAATTTCATTATCCTAGATGTTGTAGAAATTGAGTTATTAAGTTGTTGATCTTAGTGGGGGCATTTTTATTTTTCTGTTCATATCTCAGTTATCATTCAAATTCAGACTCATATTCATATGAACTTTTTTGCTTAGATTTGCACATTCCATCACCACTATCATTTTTGACATGAAATTTAACAACACCCTGTATAATTTCTTCCCTTTTTGCCTTTATTATTCCTAGTCGAGATGCCTTTACCAACACCAAATGTCCTTCCTTTAAATTAAAAGGTGTATGATATTTGTTAAAATTAAAAGGTGTGTGACATTTGCTGTTATTAAGTTTTGGCAGGATGGTATTCTCCCCACCCAAGTCGCACTTGTACAGGGATAATCCCGTACACCCAGAATGTACTGAATTGATGGTAATTTCAGTCGCTGTCAGCTTTAGGTCCCAATCGATTTTATCTTGATTCAGGTAATTTAGGAGGATTTGTTTTACAGTTTGATTAGTGCACTGATTGTCCGTCTCTTTACAGGTGAAAGGCACATGATAATTTCAAGGATGTCTCTAATATCGTAAATATAGAAGTCCACTTGTGCAGTGGATGTCACAATCAGAGATGATAACACGCGGGAATCCACGTATTTTGAACAATTCCTTGACTAGTAGCTCAGCAATAGATTACGCTGTAATTAACAACTTGCATGCAAATGATCTCACCCACTTTCACAACTTGTTGGTAACAGCATAGCATGTTGTGCTGCCTATCCTTTATGGTAAAGGCAAAACAAAGTCTAAGGCGATGGTGTGCCAAGGAAAAGGCGGAATTTCCATGGCCCGTAATTGCCGATACCAATGTTGTCATTGGCATCTTGTCAAGCTGACACTTGTCGCATGTGTTCACATACGTTATGACATCTCTTCCAAGTTTTGGCCATAGATAAGCGTCCTTCATTCGGTGTATCCTTTGTTAACACTTAAATGTTCTGGTGTGGCACGATTTAGTGAGTTTTTTGATTATAGAATTATCTTTTGGAATAAGTAATCAAGATTTTCATTTCCCTTTCTTGTATAGCAAACTGTCTTCAATGAAATAAGGGTCTTTCAATTTGCTTGTAAAATTTGCTTTGTAAACTTATTCCGAATAAAGGCAGCCATAACTTTTTCTTCAAAGACATTGCGCAACCCCATGTACTGATTATTGGGCACAATACTTATTTTCTTTCACTTTTGTTTCTTCTACTTTCAAAGCTGCGAAAGGTGTTGGACTGTCATCCACACAAAATCCCTTTATTTCATTCAAATTCTGTGCCTGTGGCCCTCCTACTATATTGTCGAACATTTGTCTCTCGCCATTCAACATCTCCCTTGTGTTCTTCACAAAGCTTTCAAATTCTTCGACCTTTAATTGATTTAATTGATTTTGGGTGGAAACAATATGTAGCATATTCTGATCTTCTTGCTTGAAGAATATCAATTGCCCAGAATCATTATGCTACAAAAATGATGATGAACATAGAAAATTAGCACTCACTGGTACACAAACGAAGAGCACTACTAATGCTGCTTATGGCAAACACTGAAGCACCCCACCATAAACCAACATAATAAGAAATCATGTTGTTAAAGAGAAAAAGTGTAACACTGATTGGTGGGTGTTGTTTTACAAATTCATGTGCCATTGTTACTATGTAAAAACAACCAACCTGCTTTATGCCTATCTTATATATAAAATGCTAAATCCTCCTGCTGCATGCCCGTTTCCATAGTGACAAGCAACATTACAAGTTTCATTGTTTCCAACAAATGAAAAAACACTGATTATTAAAATCCAAAAATAGCAGCCGACGTAAAAAACTAATAAAAAAATCTTATATTATTCATAGGCTACAGTTCAAAAATATATTGTTGTCATAGAGTTAGTTATATACAGGGTCTTTATAAATTAAGTTACATTTTGACATGGCCATAAAAAAAATCTGCTGGACCAAAAGCTATAATACTTGGTAATATTATACAAGAGGCAATGGGAAGTTCATAGTCACCAAAAAAAAATTAGATCAAAAGGTCACCATCAGCATGGAATGGCGGTCTATGCAATATTCATATACGAAATTAGACACGAAGACAGTTTAACAAGTCTTTAAACGTTACTAAAATTAGTTACATGACTAAAATTTTTTGTAGTAATGATTAAAGACTTGTTAACCTGTGTCTTCATGTCTAATTTCGTACACGAATATTGCATACAGCGCCATTCCATGCTGGTGGTGACCTTTTGAACTAATTTTTTTGTGGATATGAACTTCCCATGCCCTCTTATATAATATTACTAAGTATTATAGCTTTTGGTCCAGTAGGTTTTTCTTAAGGCCATGTACATCTATTGACATTTAAAAAATAGCACACTAAAACAAATCAATAAATCAAATTAAATCCTACGAAATTCAGTACTGGTATACAATTCTTATTTTTTTTAATTTTAATAATAAATAATAACATTCAAATAAAATTTTGAAATTGATTAACAATTTAAGTCACAAGTACGTAATGTTAATTTTTACATTTTACGATATTCGTTATATAGGAATAATTTTTCAGTTGAATGAATATAATGAAAAGGAAAAATTCATAGATTAGAAAAATAAAAAATCAAATCGAAAAAAATCAAAAGCATATCAAATTTTTTTTATCTTTTTATGTTCATTATACGTGTATAATTAATTTTTTTAGTTTTAAAATATAGTGGTTGTGCCCCCCAAAAATGGTCTGCCGAGGAAATAGATCAATAAGGAAGTAAAGCCGTTGGTCTTGTGTAGTCGTTTGCCAGCTGCACATGAAAGAACCCTTGCGAGGCAAAATTTGCAGCCCCTATAACGCCGTCTTGAAATGACCATTGTTGAAAAGAACATTAATATCAAACAAACCAAACCAAACCAAACCATTCCCTTCTATGGTCATGACCGAAATGAGATTCTAAAAGGTGGGACAGATGTTCCCTACTAGATAGTGTTCAGCATCACAATAAGGGAGACTTTAGCTGCTGAACTGCTACTTCACTGCATTGAGAGGCCTCAGTTACATTGATTTGTATGGATGCCGCAAAACCGTCTTCTTAGGCAGTTACTATTTTCCAAGTCGGCAGTTGGGGGGGGGGGGGGCAAAAACATGAACTTGGTCGTAATCCCATAAGAAAAAAAATCATAGGTCAGGTGACCGTGGAGGCTGCGGAAGAAGAGGAGAAGTATGTCTTATAAGAGACTAAGGGGTCGGCCTAGAACTATGTGGCTAGATTACATCGATCATCCTCGTTCGAGTTGCTTGGGTATTACCATTGTGAACATCCACCTGATGGCAGAAAATCTCGAGCGCTGCCCCGCGACCTTAACGAAAAAGCAGGTTTGAAAATTAAGTAAAACATTTTTATTTTTTATTGGTAGTCCTGTCAATTTTCACAGTCCTTTTGCAGGCAAAATTTACAATTAAAATCGAATTTACAGATTCGCCTGTTGTGGCAATATCGTATGACGGGCTTTAATACTAGTAGGTCTTATAACACTGCATATACAGTACAAAATCCCAAGAGTACAACACTGAAATCACACACTCTAATAAAATAAACCATTAAGGAATGACAAAACCAAGTACCAAAAGGCTAAACGATGTGCCAGCACATTAACTATTTGAAACATAATTCCAAAATTTTTGAATTGCTTTTGATACCTTAAAATAGGTTCCATTGATTCAAATTCCATAATCTATTAATTTTTTAATTATTCTCCTATATTCATTCATGGTATGTTGTTCTTGTTTGATATATTACATGCCATATCTTAGCAATGAAAATTTCCACTTGTACAATTGTGATATCATTAGCATGGGTATTCATCAATATATATCAACCATCTTCGAATTTTTTAATTATTCTTATAACAGCTCGTTATGAGTCGTTTGATATGTTACATGCCATATCGTAGCAGCGAAAATTTCCAGTTGTACAATTGTGGTATCATTAGCGCGAGTGCCCCTGAATATATATCGAGCATTTTCAAATTTTATAATTATCCTTATATATTCGTTCATGACAGGTCGTTATGAGTCTTTTGATATTCTACATGCTATATCTTAGTAGTGAAAATTTTAGAGGGTATTTTAAGGGGTGGCCAGCTAGATCTCCAAACATGAACACAATGTAGGGGCATGTAGGGAAAACGTACATAATAACGTTTTATTTGTTCTTATTTTATAATTTCGAGTTGTTTGATATACTCTTTGCTATATCTTATCATTGAAATTTTTTAAGGGTGTCATAAGAGTAACATTAGAGCACGTACCATTTTATCAATTATCAAAATGTTTCATTTGTGGAACAATATTTATCAATTGGTGAAAACACTAATTAATAACCACTTATATTTCGTCATCACCATTTGTTTGATGTATTACTTAATATATCTTAACATTGAAAATTGATAGGTGGGGTCATGAAGGTACCATTTGTACACGTGCCATTGTACCGATTTAGATAATATTTGTGAGTGGTTTGTACCATGAACTATAATCATTGACTGACGAAAACAGATTGTGAAAATCTTTCATAGCATTGGAGGAGTTAGAGTTATGGACAGACAGACAGACATGTTTCCCCACACTGATAGCATAAATCACCTTTTGGTACCTAATTACACCACTAAAGCAAACAACTACATACGAGGGCCGAGCCTTTGGTCATTTCCATCCGACTCTAGAGCAACTGTTTGTCTGCTCACCTCCTTTCATCCTGGCACGTACTTTCCCCTTTTTCCTGCTAATCTTTCTTTCCTTCTGCTTCTGACTCTCCTCCACTTCCAAATCGAATTCATCTCGGGCACTCTCTGCCACCAATAAATACGGGATTTGTTACAGCGGGGTTTATTTCGCTGTAACATCGTTGCTTGCTATGATATAGAGAGGTGGCACCATAAGGGTGCGGCATAAGCATAAGGGTTAGCATTTTTGAATACTTCTGTCATATTAAGAAAATCTATCACACACCTCTGGTTCCTTGCCCCTGTCTAAACAAATGTCTTTCGCAAAAACTCCATATATTGTGGCGAGCGAACCATTCCTTTTATTTCCTGCAGGCATTCAACACCATCATAACTAAAGCATCGCCCAAAACATCATTGCCAAAAACAATCTTTGTCTGGCAATGCCGTCCATGGAATATTGGAAAAGAGCATACACAAATGTCATCAGGTATATTTTACCTGTTATCTACATTTAATGGTGTTCAGGTGCCGGATAACCATCGCTATTCCCGAACTGTTTGCACCTTAATTCCATGACATTGACTTTGACATCAGTAATAGTGTTCGTTGGGTCGGATTTTCCCATTCTCCCTTGGCGAGTTTCATGAGGGAGGAGCAGAAGGGATTTTCCCACAGGCCACAGCAGAACTTATGAAAATTCAGCACCTAGAACTTATGAAAATTCAGCACCTAGAACTTATGAAAATTCAGCACCTAGAACTTTTGTGACGAATTTTAGTATCTTGACTTCTACCTCTAAGCTTTATTAGCAGCTATAGCATAAAAGCTACGTATAAGAATGCGCCCTTGGTCTGTACGTTTATCCGGCCGTCCGCCGTTTGCATGATAACTCTTGAAAACGGATTAACTTTTTCAAATTCTGTTTCCAGAAATTAGACCATCCAAGTCTTAGCTCGGCCGTATCAACTTTTCAGAATTTTTTGTGGATCCCTTCAATTCGAATTCACGTGCTAAAACAGTGAGTGTAAAGAATACAAAGATAATGGCAAGTCATATAACAATCGATTTGTCAAGAAAGAATATATTGTTACTTTGTGTTCATCTTTTAAGCATTACTGACATCTGCGTGCGCACGTGAACTCGCTTTGTCGACGCACGATTGCTTAAGTGCTCATAATATATATTATTAAGTAGTATTGTTTTTATAATGTCTGTCTGTCCCCTTCATTATTTCTACATTTTTTTGAAGTAGAAGGTTGAAACTTGGAATGTAGCTTCCTATGGCCATGTCCATAGGCACTATTTAGTTTGATTTTGAGTAGTACACTGGGGTCGGAATTAGGAGGCTGGGATTCAGAGAGGACAGCATATCTATATGTTATTTGGGTATGTAAAGGCATGAAATTCAGTATCCAAATTCCTCTAAGCAAGATCTACATTACTATAAAGTTTAGGCTCAGTTGTTCCATTGGGGCCTCATTTGCGCTGGTGGCAGTCACTTGGTCTTTAGAACTATGGCAACATACAGGGGTTGAACAAAAATATGGAAACACCTCAGAAAGTACATGTCTGAAGTAAAATGCAAATTTTATGCAAATTTGAGTGATGTGCTGCTATCACCCCTATTTAGTATTAGCAATAAACCTTCAGCAAGTAGATAAAAAGCGTCATTTGTTTCTATGCTAAATTCTGTTGAGTTTTTAGTGCAATATGGCTGAACTAACAGAATTCGAACGTGGGCAAATTGTTGGAGACCGTATGGTGGGTGCTTCTGTAACCAAGGTGTCTGAAATGTTTGGTGTTTCAAGAGGCACAGTATCCAAGATTACAAGTGCATACATCAGGAGTAGGAAAACCAAGTCTGATAAACATCAGCGTGGACGGAAAAATGTGTTGGATGATCGAGACAAACGAACACTGCATAGGATTGTGGTACGTAATAAGAAGACTACAGCTGCAAAAGTTACTGCAGAACTGAATGCCGCCCTCACAAAGTCTGTCAGCACCAAAACAGTTCGAAGGGAACTTCACAAACAGGGTATTTCTGGACGTGCTGCAATCCCAAAGCCACTGATGACTGATTGCAATGCTAAAATCCGAAAAGAGTGGTGCCATGTTCATAAAACTTGATCTTTGGAGCAATGGAAAAGGTCATATAGTCAGATGAGTCTTCGTTCACACTATTTCCAACTGCTGGCCAAGTTTACATCTGGAGAACAGCAAAATGTTGGAGGTTCAGTCATGGTTTGGGCAGCAATATCGTGGTATTCTGTCGGCCCTATCGTTGCCCTGCAAGGCCACATCACTGCCAAGGACTATCTCAACGTTTTGTGTGACCAGCTTCATCTGATGGTGCAAACTTTGTTCCCCAAAGGTGATGCCTTTTACCAAGAAGATAAGGCGCCGGTTCAAACAGCTCGCATAGTCCAGGACTGGTTTTCTCAGCATGAGAGTGAAGTGTCACATCTGCCATGGCCCCCACAATCACCAGGTAATAATATTATTGAGCCTTTGTGGCCTGTTTTGGAAAGAAACTTGCGAGCACGCTATCCACCTCCATCATCATTGAAGGAACTTGCCATTGTTTTGTATGAAGAATGGAACAAGATTCCCTTACAAATCATACAGGATCTCTATTTGTCTATTCCAAGGAGGCTCCAAGCTGTTCTACAAGCCAAGGGTTATCCAACCACATATTAAAGGTGATA
>JAHWFO010107524.1:0-28555 GCA_023313115.1 Rhysida immarginata | reverse complement strand
GGGGGGGGGGGGGCGTAATTTCTTTTTAATAAATTTATAAAGGTATTTCTGCTTCACTGGTTAAGCTCCTCCTTGGAATGTTTACAAGATTTTATTTATTAAGAGCTTTAGCAAAAAGCTACTTACATGAATGCGCCCTTGGTCTGTATGTTTATCTGGCCGTCCGGCCTTTGCGCGATAACTTGAAAACGGATTCTTTTTCAAATTCTCTTTTAGCTCGGCTGTATCAACTTTTCAGAAATTTTTTGTAGACCCCTACAAGTCGAATTCACGTGCTAAAACAGTGACTGTAAGAAATACCAAGATAATGTCATGTATTACAATTAATATATTGTTTTCTTACTGTTCATCTTTTAGTCATTATTGCCATCGGCACGCGCACATGAAATCGCTTTGTTGACGCACGATTACACAAGTGCTAAAACATTATACGAGGTGCGTTCAAGTTCTACGGTCTCCAAATTTATTTCTGACAAACTACTTAACCCAGAAAGTTGTAACTACTGTTACTTCCCGTCGTAATCACCGTGAAGTCGAACACATTTTTCACAACGGCGGCACCATGATTCCATGGCTGCTGAGAACTCTTCTTTAGGGGTATGTTTTGCCTACTGGCAAATCGCTGAAGCAACGGCAGCTCGTTGGGAAACGGTCGCCCATGGAGAGTGTCCTTCATTATTGGAAAAAGCCAGAAATCGCTAGGAGCGAGGTCTGGTGAGTATGGAGCACGGGAAACCATCTCAAAGTTGTTATTAGTGCTGAGTTAGGAGTGCCCGATGAACAGGGGCGTTGTCTTGATGACAAAGCACTCGTCCAGTCTTGTTTGGTCGTTTCTCATGCAATGCTGGAAGGAATTTTGTTCTCAAAACATCTTATTATGAATTGGCTGTAACAGTTGTATCTTTTGGAACACAATGCGTGAGGATTACGGTTTCGCTGTCCCAAAACATGGTTACTATAATTTTCTCAGCAGAGGCTATTACTCGAAAGTTTTTCTGTGGCGGTGAATCAGTGTGTTTCCATTGTGAAGATTGTCGTTTCGTTTCGGGGTTAAAAAATGAAATTCACGTCTCAGCCGTCGTCACAACTGATGAAAAGAAACCACCATTCATTGTTGCATCACGTGTCAACATCTGCTGAGAAATTGCCGTCCGCGCAGACTTGTGTTCGTCGGTCAGCATTCGTGGGACCCACCTTGAAGAAACTTTCCGCATTTTCAGCTCATCATGCAAAATGGACTCCACAGACCCCACGGAAATGCCATGTTTATAGGCAATATCAAGCACACCTAAGCGACGGTTTTCCATAACACCTGGTTCCACACGAACAATCATGGCTTCCGTCCGGCTGGTTCGTGGTCGAGGCTGCTTTGTTTCATTGTCACATGATTCTCGACCTTCTTTAAACTTTCGCACCCATGAACGCACATTTTTAACATTCATAACGCCTTCATCGCATATCTCACTCAATTGGCGATGAATTTCGATGGATGTTTCACCCCGCAAGTGCAGAAAACGAATAATTACACGTTGATCTTGTAAACTAAACTTCGCCATTTTAAGTATATGTAACATCGTTCGCGGCAACTCGCACGGTATTCACGCCGTTCACGGTATAGCGCTGCCGTCCATGTTAATAAAGACGAAATATTTCCCGCAGAATTATAAAAGCATCCGAATCTCTCTACTTACTCTCACTGCAGAGAAAAAAATTTGGAGACCTTATAACTTGAATGCACCTCGTATCATTAAGTAGCGGGAGAATGGAGTTAGTCAAGACCGATAGGTACTTATGTTTTCACAATGTCCGTCCTTGTGTCCGTCCGTCTGTCCGTCCGTCTGTCTGTTGATGCCCTAGCAGTCGTTGGTGGAAAAAAATCGGTGAGCTACTTCCGCTTCAAAAGGTCACAAATAAAGAGGGGACAGCGTTTTCCACTATACAATTCCATGTATAAATCGCCTGTGCACTGCTGTTGTCTCTTTGGCATTCCATAGCTAAGGCTTGTGAATTAAGTGAAGACTCGTGATGGTCTTCCTTTATGGTCAAAATCAGTCAAAACTGGTTCAATAGTACGTGGTTTAGTGGAACCATGATGGTCTATTGGAACTTTAAATGCTACGCTATGACATATAATATATCAAACAACTTGGAATGACGTGTCATGAATGAATATAACGAGAAATTAATAATAGCCGAAATTGGTTCAATGATAAGTATTTTAATTATACCATTATGATACCATTGGATACTTTCGATGGTAAGATATCGCATTTAATTACTTATGCCTTACATTATCAATAGTTAATCTCTGTTAGGCATATTGTTATCAATAGATCATAGCTAATTCCTCAATTCAACATTACATGCTTACGTTGAAACGGTTTAGCAATAGATTATGTTGAAATATTGGACTCTTGCACAGAACGCTTCAACAAATGACGCTCATTTCATTATACAGGGCTGCTTACAAATTAAAAAGCTCTCATATGTTCCAATATATTCCAATATTACTCTCTCCATTTAAATTTTCAGGTGCATGTACTTTTATACATGTTGAACTTCACATTTCTTTCAGAAGTACGCCTTACCGTAACAAGCAGTGGTTTCCTTATCAGCCTCATCTAACCCTAACAACGAAAGGCTTCTTTAGAAAAAGAAAGCTTTTTTAATCCTCGCATTTCTTAAAAACCTATCGGTCCTGGGCATTTCGGTTGCCTGACTTGTTATTGATTTTATTTTGTCCATCCGTCCCTTTCAAAATTTCTACTTTCTTGAGGTAGAAGGTTTACCTTACTATGGCCATGTCCACCTTCAAAATTTACTTTGGTTTTGATTGGTGCATTGGGGTCGGAATTACGGGGGTAGGATTCAGAGAGGACAAAAGATCTATGTGCTATTTAGGTACGTAAAGGAGTGAAATTAAGTATACAGAACAAACTTCTAAGCAAGATCTACGTTCCTATGTAGTTTAGACGGAATTGTTCCAATGGGATCGGAATTGCGGGGGTGGCAGTCACTTGGTCGTTAGAACAATGGCAACGTATGTTATTCCATCGGAAGTGATGAGAAAGAAAAGAAGATACGAGCTTTTTACATTTTCCGCCAATGACGTATATTAGAAGTAGACTCTGAAACCAGCCGCCATACTTGAAGCAATTTTGGAAGCTTCGCCGCCCGGAACTATCGTGGCAGAAAGAGAGTGAAAATGATGCAAAACACATGGCTAAACATGAGGGTAGCTGATTAATAATACTTTCACACGCAGATCACGGACTGGTAAGTTTATCTTTTTGTTAACTTTGTATTTTAGGTATTTTATTATGTTTTATAAACCATTTTTCGATCATGGTTTCAGTTTCTATTTAGTTTCGATTAATTTCAATTTCGTTTCCATCATCTTTCAGTTACGTATTTTTGATTTATGTTTGTGGAAAATGATTTTTTTTTCGTGTCTGTTTGTACAGTTGTACGCAGAACAACTTTGAAGAATTATTTTGAATTAATTATTCCTCGGGCCCAAAATCGTCAAAACCACAGTAGCCAGACAGTTAACCACACTTCACGGCTCACTCCTGTCCAGACTATCATGGCTTCAATTTGCTTCACTTTGTTGGTGCTGTTAATAATAGGATTCGGAGTTTATTTTTAATATACCTCATTGTTTTCTACACACTACTTTCGAGAAAATCAGTTTTTTGATTAAAACCTTGGGGGGGGGGGGAGCTGAAAAGTGCAGATAAAGGAGTAGAAATAGATGATCGCAGGGTCTGCTACTTGCCTTACCCTACTCGGCGGTGGGGGGAGTAATTCTTGTTAATAAATATATAAATGTATTTCTGCTTCACCGGTAAAGCTTCTCTTTGGAATCTTTACAAGATTTTATTCTTTTTACCATTATCAGTTGTAGTTCCATCTCTAGTCTTTTCCACGTGACACTATCCATATACAGCTTTGAAAAAACCTTATAATATTTTTGGAAATGAAATCAAAGGCGATGCTAGATCTCTTTGCATTACTCCACACAATCGATCAAATTCAGCTCCTCAAATTTTGAGACCGATGAAGGAAACGGAGCATCCACATCAGTTAACACCCCTTGAGGAAAGGTACAACGACTAAATTTCCGCATAAAAGAAGGGACATCTGTTTCTTGGGAGACACCATGGTCCTAATGCTAGTATTGCTATTTGATAAATATTTTTTTCCAGGTGAACTTCACGTTTGAAACAAGCATGAAGTTATTTGAAAACCAAAAGCTCATCCATATCAGAAGTTGATCTAAAAAATTTAAGACCGTTTTTCCCTCATTATAGAGGTGATCAAGGTAATTTGACCACGAATTTTTTTTCCTAAGACTAATTGTTTAAGCCACAAACTTTCATTCAAGCATTGTTGGAGAAGGAGTTCTTTACCAAGCGCAGACGATTGTGTCTCTGGCTCTTCTATCTTTTGTGAGTGTTATCGCCAAATCTGTGTTCGAATTTTCGTTTCCGTCAAACCAGTCGCTCGCTATTAACTTATTGAAAAACTATATTTACGTTTGTAATGTTCGACTAGTTCGTCTGTCTTCGTAGCTCGTTTAGCCACAGCTGTGAAGCAGAAATACATTTTTACAGTTATTAACAATAAATTAATCCCCCCGAGTAGGGTATAGGCAAGTGACTGACCCTGCGGTCATATATTTTTACCCCATTATCTGCACTTTTTACCGCCTCCCCCATCCCAAGTTTTTCAATCAAAAATTTTCTCGAACTTAGCATGTAGGAAATGTAAAAGAACTCTATCTTTTTTCATTTCTCATCATTTCCGATCATGATCATATCACATGCCATATGTTCAGATGGTTCTAAGGACCAAGTGACTCCCATCCCCGCAACTCCGATTCCAATGGAACAATTTGGCCTAAACTCCATAGTAGTGTAGACCTTGCCTAGAAGAATCTGGATACTGAAATTCACTCCTTTACGTGCCTAAATAACATACACATCGTTTGCCCCCAACGGAAGGTGGACATCCCCATAATAAGTCACATTCCAAATTTCAATCTGCTACCCATGGTGGAAAGAAAGGATGGTGTGTGCAATTTGATTCTCAATTACGAAACGTTTCGCGCATGACGTCATGTGGATTGCAAAATATGCGCGTCATTGTCATCCTAACTAATTAGAAACAACATAGTTAACATTTTATATACTTACTATTAGGGAAGTCTTGTATTTAGCAGAAAATGATAATTAAAATTAAATATATTTTAATATTAAATTTTATACGAGCGATACATAGCCCGGGTGTCCTTTTACGCAATCCACATGACTACACGACATGCGCATGAACACACCATCCTTTCTTTCCACCATGCTTCTACCTCAAAAAATGTAGAAATTATGAAGGGGACAGACAGACATTGTAAACCAATAAGTTGCTGCATTCTTCCGCTAGTTAATAATATAGATTATGGGAAATTGAGCAATCGTCGCGTGCTCACTTCAACAATACTTAAAAGATAAGCAGAAAGTAACAGTGTATTCATTCTCGACAAATTGATTGTTATATGATATGCTATTTATTTATTTATTTATTTATTTATTCTATTATAGACAGTAAACAAACTCCGAACGGATCCAGTATGGCCACAAGGCCGACATGATTGTTCCCCGGACGGAGGGTAATGAAGCAATAGTAAATAACAATTAAATTACAAGTAAATAAATAAAAAGAAAAGAATAACAAAAAAGGGTAGTTAGTTGAAGGAAAAAAAAAGCTAGAAAGTGTCAGTATTTAGATGGTTGGTAAAAAGGAACAATTTGGTGCTGTTTTAAAAATGGCAATAGACGGGGAAAGGCGAATGGTCTCAGGAAAAAGGGACCACCATCTGATTCCGATGTAGGAAATACTACGACGCTGATAATTGCTTCTAGCTAACGGCAGTCTTATAGAATTGGCGGCACACGTAGAGTAGGAGTGTAGTGTATTTTGATATAGAATAGAAAGAGGTGATATCAGAATCAGATGGTGGTATGGTGGTTAACAACCTTGTAGACAAACAAAACAAGTTATAATATACATGTATAACTCTGATATACGGATGCAACACCTAAATGATTGAAATATTGGGAGACTGGTGAAGGCTTTCGTAGTTTTAATAAAATTCTCACAAACCATTTTTGAATTCTGTATAGACGGAGAAGGTTAGAATTGGTGGTCGATCCCCAAAAAACAATTCCATAGCAAAGCGACGAATGTATTAACGAGTAGTATAAAAGCAATAGTATGGATGGCGAAAGAAAATGAAGGCGAGAAATCACACCCAATTTTTTACTAAGAGCATTTATCAATGCATTAATATGTTAATCCCAAGTTAGGTCAGGTGAAAGAAAAATGCCTAAATATTTAAACGAAGAAGCGCTAGATAAAAGATTTGAGTCATAGTTGATTGAGAGCGAGTTTTTTGTTACGCTGGTGAAAAATCAAATATTTAGTTTTATTTAAATTTAAAGTTAATTGATTGACAAGGTTCCAAGAACTTAGACTTGAGAGTGACTGATTAATTGTATTTGATAGACTAGAGCTCGAGGGATCAGCGAACAAGAGGGTAACATCATCAGCATATAGAATGGGAAAGGAAGAAGACAGAGCAAACGGCAAATCATTTATAAATAAGTTGAATAATAACGGGGACAATATTGAACCTTGCGGAACTCCTAAATTACAAATTAAAGGATGAGAGGACAAATTAAAAAGACCCAAATAATTGTTCCGATCAGATAAAAAATCCTTTAACTTATCAAGAGGGGGTCCGCGTATGTTATAGAAGGAAGAGAGCTCAAACAATAAGAGGTGATGTGGGACAGAGTCAAAAGCCTTAGAGTAATCTAGGAAGGGAGAAACAACTAAGTTGTTTTTAGACATATTCGTGGTGACAAATTCAACCAACTCAAAACATGCAGTATCAACACTTCTTTTTGGTGAAAATCCATGGTGAGCACATGAAATTAAATTGTTGTCATAAACATAGTTTGATAGACGAGTAAAAAATAGTTTTTCGAAGATCATAGAGAAAATTGGCAAAATTGAAATTGGCCGATAATTGCGGAAATCTTTTGGATCACCACTCTTAAAAATTGGGACGATCTTTGCTCGACGAAGACATTTAGGAAAAGTGCGATCAAGACTAGCATTAATATGAGAAAGAAACTTGTCAAACTTGTCCCGAGCAGCTGAAAATTGCGAATATCATCCCGATATATAAATCCGGGGACCCGAAATTAATTAGCAATTATCGCCCAATAGCAATGTTATCACCGTTAGCTAAGGTAGTTGAAAAAAGTATATTTCGAGAAATGATTCCCCACATCTGGCCAAAAATTCCGAAACAACAACAAGGAAGCCGACCATCGACCCGGGTAAATTGGATCCCCATCCGTCTATATATTCTTGCAGCCACAGCGTTGGACGAGGGAAAAAACTTCAAGATGATACAAACAGACCTATCTAAAGCATTCGATACCATTTCCCGCCAGCAATTATTTGAAGATTTGAAGGCCTTTGGAGTAGACAAAACTTTATTGGCGCTAATCAAGGATTATTTCACATCACGGAAGAACGTCATTGACGGAGAACCGCCAACGTATCATGATTCGCTCCGCGGGGTGATTCAAGGATCAGGCCTAGGCCCTTTATTATTTGCTGTCGCTACGTCATCATTGTATCATCTTAGGTTTAATCTCCAAATAACTAGTTATGTGGATGATAACATATTATATAGTTCCTATCACGCAAATGAAGAAGAGCTAATTAAGACAAAAATCCAACGGGATCTCTTAAGTATGGAAGAATGGTACACCGCCCGAGGAATGAAATTGAACATGAAGAAAACAAAAAGTATAACCATAACCCGGAAGACAGTAAAGAGAGAATCGCTAACATTCCTTGGTTTCACTTTCGATAATACCCTACAGATGAACAGTCAATGTGAAAAAATTATTTCAGGACTGAAAAGCAGAAATTATCTACTGAAAAGAATGAGATCTATACTTTCATTCAAAGAGCTTAAAGTGGTGATCGAGTCTAAAATCCTACCTTATATGAATTATACTGTAGTAGTATGGGCTAGTGCCTTAGGGCCGAACCTACAAAGAATGAAAGTCGCCTACAATGCCCTATTGAGAACAGCCTTCAGGGTTACGAAAAGGGAATCGATTACTAGAGTATGTAAAGAACAAAATTTACCGACCTTTGAGACCATTCGAATTACCGGAATTCTTAATGAAATATCGGGAGCTCTTCGAAATTGGCGACATCCGGCATCATTTATACAGAATTGGCTGCTCAAAGATGATAAATATCGTACGACGAGAAAGTACAGGATAGTGAATCCACAGATGGTATCTCCTTTCCTCTCGAGACATTTTCCATACAATGCTATAGAAATATGGAATACCCTCCCATTGGACCTGCGAAGTATCACGATCGAATGTGTATCATCAAAATGTCAGGTCACCTGCCGTCATTTTAGAACTCGAATCAAAGAGTATTACTACTTACACCAAAATAACTAATCGACGAATATGGATTTTGAATCCTTGATTAACGATAGTTCCCTCCCGGGGAATTTAGTCCTTTTATCCTATTATATTCCTTCGGAATGCTTATATTAATAATAATAATAATAATAATAATAATAATAATAATAATCATAATAATAATAATAATAAAATAATTAACATTTTCGCTTCCCTCGAAAACTTCCAACCAATTGGTAAGATCTAAGTATGAATGGAATATGGCCATTCTAAAGAAGTTACCACTCTATGTCACAAAGGATTGTGACAGTGTCGAGTTCCAGTATTCTTGGCGTTAATAAGAAACCAAGGAATAATGCTGGAGTTCGGCTAGCGCCAATTAAAGACAACAGATGGCGTTCCAAACAGGGTGAAGACATCTGTTTCTATATAGTCCCTGAAAGAGGAAGCAAGCAGAGGAAGCGTCGTAAACGGCTGCGCAAAAGAGAGAGCGACGAGCGGGAGATTGAAAAAGAGGATTCGGCCTCCGCGATCAGAGACGTTTGTAAAAGGGGACCTGGCAATAGCTCAAAAATGTGTAATAGACTCTATTACTTTATCCGTGCTTTCGGATTCGAAGATGTGCTAATATTTACTCAGAGGGCGCTGCGTTAGTTTCGGTTTGAAAGTTTTGGTTTCGTTTTTTCAAGTCACGTGTGTTGCAACCGTCGAATCGACGGCGTCGATGAAATCAGACTTAACCGTATTTCTTAACTCTCTCTGGATTCAAGTGTACTTTGCTTTGCCGTGCAAATCTCCCCAACGATTTTGGCATAATTCATCGTCACAATATCGAATGCGGGACGACATTCAATGCACGAAAAGGAATGCTAGTAAATGGATATGACACATACAAGCATCGAGGTAAACTTTGCACTTTCGTATTGCCGATAGTTGTTTCTGTCAATTCCATTTTCGAGCAGAGCAATTCCTTTCGTGTATAGGGAGTGCAAGTGTGACGTCAGTCCTTGGAATTCTTCAGTCACGTGACTCGATTTGGTTCCAAACAAGTCTTCTCGCTTCGGGATTTAACATGGTTCCAACGTAGAGATGGAATAAAATCGCTTTGTATAAGCCCAGTGTTTATAACACATTTAAGATGTGAAATTGTTTAGTTCCTCACTGCTCAAGAAGGAGCCAAAACAGCGATTTAGATTGATTAGTGGTTTCCTCTCTTCTATTCTAGCGATTTAGACATCTATCGTTTTCCCAAAGAAAGAAAGATCCGCGAACGATGGCATTCTTTTGTTAAGTGATTTAAAATGATTAAAAAGCGTTCTAATATTAATGTATAAATTATATAATGGGATTAAATGTCTTAATAATAGTATCAATTACACAAATTAACATAATAATTTAAGAGATGTCATTTTTACTGGCCGCCCGTTTCAACGTTACTAGTACAGTACGTATACTGCATTGCGTGGTTCCAATGTTTGGAACCAGCGATCCCATTTCCTAGGCTCTCGGCCCGTTCATCGCGCAAATGACGTCAGCTGTGACGTCGTCACTTGCACTCCCTATTGAATGTCATCTCGCGTTCGATATGTGACGCTAAATTATGCCGAAATTTTAAGCGAGAAAAATAATTTATCGTTTTTTAATATTATTGTGTATCAGGGATAAGGAAGGAAAGGAAAGACGTGAAGGGGGTACGTTTGTGTTTAGTAGTATGATATCATATAATAACAATCAGTTAATGCACGTTGACGTCACGTGCGAATTGTCTTTGTAGATGTGCTAACATTGAACCAGATGGCGTGACGATCGAAGTTTGAATGGGAAACTGAAGGATTGAATTGTAAACTGAATTCTACACGAATTTCTCATTACATACGTTTGAATGGGAAAATGAGGAATTGCCAGGTCTCCTTACTTTAACGGTCTCTGTCCGAGATTGAGAAGAGAAGGTTTACTAAAGCTTCTCGTGGGAAAAAGTATGTTAACAATCGATGCTCGAAGAATATGCGAAAGAAACTTTCGAATAGAGAGAGAACGAATGGACATATAGAGGAATAAGAGCGTGTACAGCGTCGGGACTCGGACAATGCGATTCCAGTTTATTGCGACGTTAGTGCTTCTAAAATTACTCATGATTCCACTTTAGTTTGTTCTCCAGGCATTTCGACAGAAAACGACTCTACCAAGATTTCTACTTTCTCATCTTTAGTTACGTTTCATGGACAAGCCACCCGAGTCGCAGTCAGCTCCGACTGAACTGAGTGCTGTAACAGCGCCTTCAGACATTTGTTGGAGCAGCACGGCAAAACTCTCCACGGAAAACGAGTGCGCTCCTACAGAGCAGACCGCATCAGTTACCAAAAGAACGAAGATTTTGGACCTGGATACGACTTCCTAAGCTTTTCCACAGACAGAAGTTTCACCATAGTTCGCATCTTCGACTTGCGTATCACTGACTGTGAGCCATTTCTAGCTAAAGAGGAATTTGCAAGTTTCTCGTCTAGTGACATTGTCGCCAGAGTTTTTCCTTGGTCCGTTCGAGGCTTTATAAGGGAGAGTCTCGGCTCCTTCGCCCTAATCTCGAGGTAAGCCGATATTCCTCTAAATAATAAAGAAATTATTTTCATGCCGTTGTTTTTTTTCGGGCACTCCTTCTGAACTTTTAAAGGGTGTCAGTCCATTTAGATTATAATTGCATGTGTCTCCCTGCTCTGCGCTCTCTAAGCCGCATTCTATTAAAAATGTCTTTTCTTGGCATATAAGTAAATTTACTTCTGTAAGTGGGGCTTGCACTTAAGAAGTAATTTATTTATTGACCTAGATAAATTACGGCTCAACTTAGAGAAGTTATTTAGCCAGGGTTGCAGTATTAATTTCATTGCTATTTAATTTAAGTCGGTTTTAAATTTGAACTTGTAACTGGATTTTATTAAAGAATATAGTTTAGCTTATAATGGCAATAGAATCGCAGTGCGTTGCTGGCGTTACTAATGAAGGCGTAAATTTTTTTTGCAGCTTTCCTTGCTAGTCGGACCGAGACGTTCAACGCCATCGTGTATCTGCTCTCTGTAATGCGGCCAGCAACTGAAGGCACCAAGTTTATACATAATTTCATATTGGGACATTTTTATTATTGTTAATTGAAATGCATTACTTTATGTTCTAAAAGTAAATCAAATCTGTAAGCGAGTAAGTTAACTTCAATTTAATGCTAAAGAGGTTTTTGGGCATTAAGGGCCTACTAAATTGTCATGTAAAATTCCAAAACCGTTCTGGCAGATTTATATAAGGTGTTGTAATTCTAGCGTGAATAATTTTGTTCCGTATTATCCGGGGTTTTCCTCGTGTTAGGGGAATCTCCTTATAACCATTTATGTCAGATTGAACTAAGTTACAGTTGTATAGATTTTGGTAACTCCAGTTAAATTGAGCTTTGATTAATACCAGTTTATTAATCGGTATTTGTAAGTTGTTTATTGCTTATTAAAAACTTTAAAAAAATGTATACTCCTTGTACGTGTTTTTCTTGTCACTCACAATTTCCACTGCCCATGTTCGTGACAAGGAGTATATATTTTATGTGGTAGCTTCCGTGGTCTTGAACCGTAAATTTTCTTTTTACCCGCCCAACCCACCAAAGAAAATTTACGTATTGCTCTGCATTTGATTTACTTATTGACTTGTTAAGAGTTTTTGGTTGGAACGCCATCGAGCTTTGTAGCGTTGCGCTTCTAGGAGGCCTTCCTTCTGTATTTAAATAGGCTTATGCTAGCTGTCCCGAAATAGAATTTAAAGATTTGCTCACTAGAAAAGGCTTTACTGCGGAATTAATTTTTATTGAGAATTTATAGAAACAGGAGTATATATTTTATGGCAATAGCGGTAGCATCTTTAGCTGGGGTATTGTTAGCAGTATATTAATTAGAAAGAAGGGTATACTGAATTTTTGAAGCTAATTAATTATTTCTAATTTTTATTTTGGGATAGAGACCGTTAGAGTGTATCAACTTCTGAGCAGTTGTTTCAACAATGGAACCCGCAGTTGAGGGAGCTCAAGCGGCTGCACTGCCGGACATGAACAATGGGGCAGCTCATCTACCACACTTTAATACGTTAATCCAGGCTGTAGACATGCTTAAACCCACACTGATGCTAGAAGCCGTCGGGCAATTACAGCTCCCATTCTTTTCGGGAAGCCCTAAAGAGGACCCAGAAGAATTCTGTAGACAGTTTTAGCTGGTCTCCGCGTGCAAGGGCATCCCAGTGGATTTCTGTGTGCACATAGTGCCAGTTTACCTTAAGGGAGCTGTGGCTAGTTGGGTGTCGGCGATTTTGGCTGAGGTCCACAACATGTCGTGGATTCAATTCACTAGAAGACTGGCCAGTAATTTTACTGGGGGACAGACGCAGATGGCGAGACGCATAGAACTACATAAATTACGTCTAAAAGGGAACAAAGTGACGGAATTGACTGATTCAACAAATTCAGAAGAGCTTCTTTTTTTTCTCCAGTCCATTCCCGGTAAAATAGCGGCTCAGCTAAGAATGAAAAAACAGCTTTCTCTAGAAGAAGCTATCGAATATGTCGAGCGCCGTTATTATTCCCATGAATTTCCCGAATATGCTGGGGAAGAACCCATGCAAATTGATGTAATTCAAGGGACTAGGGGGCGAGCACAGCAACGTAGACAACAACAAGTAACTATATGCCATGCTTGTAAAAAGCCCGGTCATATTGCCCGTTTTTGTAACAATAAAAAGAGAAAGGGCCCGGAGAAGACGCTGAAGGTACTTCTCCACAATTGCGCCCAGGGTTGTGTGTTATACAGCTGGCCATCAAAGGAAACACGTGTAAAGTTCTGGTAGACACAGGGGCTATTGAAAATTATATGGACCAGGCGCTGGCCAAGAGGCTCAGCTCAAAAATAAGCAATATTACCGAACATAGTAAAACAGCAGCATTGGCTAATGGTAGCATAACTGCCATCATCAAGTCGGCTCAATTAATACCCGTCAAAAGTGGTAAATACACTGACAAGATTACATTCAATCTTACTTCGCTGGGGAATTTTGATGCCATACTAGGAATGGAAATACAATTCGATTGGAACTCCAAGCGTTGCGCTGTTGCTAAAGCAGGGAAAAAATATGGCTGCCTCAGTGGAGAGAACAGTCAATGGCCTCTATTTCGGCAGCGGATCTTTGCCACGTCTTAATCTGACAACCGGAGGTACCAGTTTATGCAATTAGAGGCAAAACTAATGAAATAGACATAGATAAGAAAAAAGACCATAATTGTCATTATTCCTTTCAGAGCCTGCTCGAGGAGTTTAAAGAGCTGTTCAGTGAGGAATTACCAAAAGGATTGCCGCCTGCCAGGTCCACCCAACATGAAATAGCTCTCGAGCAGACATTCAAGCCATTCAATTCGCCGTCCTATCCTCTATCTAAAGATGAAGAAGAGGAGCTGGAAAAAACTGTAAACGACTTTCTTAGTAAGCATCTCATTAAGCCTTCCACCTCTTACTTCGCCTCTCCCGTGTTGTTTGTGGCTAAGAAGGATGGTGGGCTTTGTATGTGTCGAGGCACTGGAGACATTATCTCCAGCAGGTCCCAGCCTTTATTTATTCTGACAATCAATCGGCTACCAGGT
The DNA here is from genome assembly GCA_023313115.1 of Rhysida immarginata. Lineage (NCBI taxonomy): Eukaryota > Metazoa > Arthropoda > Chilopoda > Scolopendromorpha > Scolopendridae > Rhysida > Rhysida immarginata. The sequence continues at coordinate 14,380 of JAHWFO010107524.1, read as the reverse complement.
TACTCATGCAGCCTAAGCTTACATGGCTATAGGCCACATTGGTGCAGTATCTGTTAGAGTTCCTCATAGAGTTAATACATATTAGATCGGAAAAGAATTAACCATTTAGGGGAATCTCCTTAACCATTTATGTCAGATTGAACTAAGTTACAGTTCTATGGAATTTGGTAACTCTAGCTAAATTGAGCTTTGATTAATACCAGTTTATTAATCGGTATTTGTAAGTTGTTTATTGCTTATTAAAAACTTTAAAAAAATGTTTACTCCTTGTACGTGTTTTTCTTGTCGCTCACAATTTCCACTGCGCATGTTCGTGACACCCTACATTTCATAGGCGATTGCCTAGGCATAGGAGGACTAAAAGAAGATTGTAGATAAAAAATGTGAAAATGGTCGGATATTGCGCAATCCAAGGAACTACTGAGAGAATTAGAAAAATTAGGAAAAATAGAGAAATATACCATTACGCCTCCCACCCGACTTAGAAGGTCGATGAATGGAAACAGCGATATACTCACTGAGAGGGGGGGGGGGTACGAGAGGCAGAACGGGACCAGGATTCTGTAATGGAAATAATTTGAGGACAAAAATTAAGAGAGGAAAGGAAAGTGAGCAGAGAATAAAAATTAGCCTTAATGCTCCGTATATTAAGACATAATAAAAAAGAAAATTCAGATTGTTTAGCGGAATGGCTGCCCAGAAGTAAGTTAACGTCGGTTAATGAAATCGGATAGCTGGATTGGACATGGGAACTTAAATAAAAAAAAAATGAAATCGAAGTGGAATTAGGGAAAGATAATGCAAAAAAAGAACAGAATAATAGTAGCACAAATATTCCAATTATATTGGCATAATAAACAATTCAGGTAAGAAAGGGAACAGTAAAAAAAGACTATTCAATATATGTTAGATATAAAAATATCCTTACAAATTAATTAAAACAAAAAAATTATATAATGCTAGGAAATGAAGCCAACAGAAGATTAAAAAAATAAAAAAAATAAAAAAAGACACAAAAAAAAAGTAAACGGAACAAATCATGTAATCAATTGACAAGAGGAAAATCGCTAACATCATGAAGAATTACAATTTTGCCATCAGAATCTTAGACATTATTTTACCGCCATAGGACCAAGCTTTCCTTGATTCAATCTCGGCCTTGGCAGCATACAGCAGACCATATCTCCGAGATGTTAAGTCCTCAACAATGACAAGTGGAGAACCACGAAGTTTATACCGGTTCTTTATAATTAGGTCCTTATGAAGAGAAGAGATAAATTGGATAATAACCATCTGGGGCTTGGTGGAGGTTCGGGAGCCAAGTCTGTGTATTGCACTGATGTCCGTTGAATTTAACGAAATATCCAGTTTAGATTGAAATAGTTCGAGATATTAGACGGTTAAATTTTCATTAGCTTACTCAGGCAAATTGAGCAACCTAATGTTTGCACGACGGGTGTACTGATTGAGGTCATCTAACTGGAGTTTCAGTTGATCAATTTGTGTATTTAATTCATGTATGGTAGGAGAGTCAGCAGCATTATGGAGGGCATCAAGGGTCGAGTCGATATTGGTCACTCTGGAGTCAATATCCTGCAGGCGAGACTCTACCTGCGAAATACGGCCGGTGAGTTCAGATAAAGTAGTTTCCAATTTGTCAACAAACTTTTGTAAAATTAAGTCAGCAAGAGTTGGAGAAATATTTCTGCACACTTCGCTCCAGGGCGTCTTTGCCGGATGGAAGGTTTACGGATAGAGATAGATCAGTATACCAGAGGAGGAATCTCTATTCATGAAAGCGTATCCTGGAATCTTTGCGCCACGGAGGGCGCTACGGGTTAGACTAGTCCTGAATAGCAGACGACACGCTAGTTATACTATAGAAAATGTAAGGATTCCAACAACACTTTTGATTTAAGAAGTACTACTTAATCATTGCAGTAAGTAATAAAAAGTATGATGATTTAAATCATGTATAATGATTAAACTAAATAGTGTTTTTGCAGTTTTGTATAGTTTTAAACAGAAATTTAACATTTTTTTACTTCAATTAATATCAGTTTAATAAATTAATATTTTCTGATTTAAAAAACATGTTCAAAAATTGATATCAATTTTGTTTCAAAGTCTACTTTTTTATTTCATTCAAGCGTTTAGCATATTTTAGCTTCTTGTTATTAGATCTTTCTTTCGAAACAAGTTTCAAATAATGGCAGATCCTCATTTTGATAAAATAAATAAGTAATAGTTAATAAATAAAAATGAAAAATAAAATAATAATTAACAAATAAAAAAATAATAATAAAAATAAGTAAAATCAAAATAAGATTATTTGATTTTATAGTCTTATTTTGATTTTACTTATTTTTATTATTATTTTTTTATTTGTTAATTATTATTTTATTTTTCATTTTTATTTATTAACTATTATCTATTGTATTCCAGGGTTTTTGTGTCTCGTCCTTTCTTCTTATAAATATCCGTTCATAAAATAAATAACAATTTTTGGAAAAAACATTTCTGCGTGCTCCCGACAGCAAAATAATGTCCAGCTAATTTTTGGATGACGATCTCTAGAAGCTTGAAGAGGAAATCTGTTGCTAGATGTTCATATTTGCATTCTTTTTTTGCATGCTCATCAATGTTTTGCAAGCATTCATATGTTGCAGAAGATGCACGAGTAAGGTCATTTTCTGTAAAGTGAAAGGTTTTTTTATAATGAACATTATTATTTGTTAAGGTTTTTTGTTATTTTCTTATTACTTAAAAATATTATTGAATTAAAAAAACAAAAAACTTAATGCATTCCACTCATCTTGAGAGACAAAAATTGTAATTAATAGAGTTGTCAATACTTAAATTAATATGAATTTATTAATTAAATAACATACAAGTCACAACAATCATTGTTTACTTACAAAATAAATTAGAAGAACCTTTTTTTAAGAGTTTTACAGCTCTCCTTCAGCTCTGCATATGGAAAACAGGACTAGTCAGGCCGCCATATTGAAATACAGAAAAAGCTATCAGTTTCACCCCCATGGGTTTAAGCAATGCCGCGTTTTTGTCTTCTTTTAGCGACATACTTAGAGTAGACTTATTTAAAATACTAAATTATAGTCCTTTAAGAATAATAATTAATTGGGTCGTGGTCTTGGCCAAAAGATTCGAGTAACATTACCGTAGAATATTTCCAAGCCACTTCGAATTCGGGAGCCGATTACAGACGTCTTTCCTCGTCAGCCATCTTGTATTGGTCTTGGTATTCTTTACAGTCACTCTTCTAGCATGTGAATTTGAATTGAAAGGGTCCACGAAAAATCCTGAAAAATTGATACAGCTAAGCTAAGATTTTAATGGTCATATTTCTGAAAACAGAATTGAAAAAGATAATCCGTTTTCAAGTTTTAGTGCAAACGGCGGATGGCCGGATAAACGTACAGACCAAGTTTTTTGCTGAAGTTCTTAATAAAATCTTGTAAGCATTTCAAGGAGAAGCTTTAGCAGTAAGCAGAAATACATTTATACATTTATTAACAAGATATTACTCCCCCGAGTAGGGTAAGGCACGTAGCATACCCTGCGATCATCTATTTTATCCCTTTATTTGCACCTTTTTCCCTTTCCTCAAATTCTCTAATCAAAAAATTGATTTTCTCGAACGCAATGTGTAAAAAATATAAAAAAGCTCGTATCTTCTTTCCTTCCTCTTCATTTTCGATGGAAGGACATATCACGTGCCATATTTCGCCATAATTCTAACGGCCATAATTGCCTGCTACCCCCGCAATTCCGACCCCACTGGAATAACTGGGCCTAAACTTCATAGTAATGTATATCTTACCTAGAGGAATTTGGATACTGAATTTCACTCTTACGTACTTAAATAGCACACAGAATTTTTGCCCTCTCTGAATCCCACCCCCATAATTCCGACCCTAGTGCAGCAATCAAAACCAAACTAAATAGCGAAGGTGGGCATGCACATAGCAAGCTATATTCCTAAGTTCAAACTTCTGCTTCAAAAACTGTAGAAATTACGAGAGGGATGGACGGATATTATTAAATCAATAACTAGCTCCACTCTTCAGCTATTTATTGACATAATTTATGTGCACTTGAAAAATCGTGCGTCGACAAAGCGATATCACGTGCGCGCGCCGATGTTAATAATGTTTAAAAGATGAACAGAAAGTAACAATATATTCTTTCTTGACAAAATCGATTGTTATATGACATGCCATTATCTTTGTATTCTTTACACTCGCTGTTTTAGCACGTGAATTCGGCTTGAAGGGGTCCACGAAAAATTCTGAAAAGTTGATACGGCCGAGCTAAGGCTTTGATGGTTATATTTCTGAAAACAGAATTTGAAAAAGTTAATCCGTTTTTAAGTTATTCTTGCAAACGGCGGACGAACGGACAGCCGGATAAACGTACAGACCAAGGGCGCATTCTTATAAGTAGCTTTTATACTAAAGCTCCTAATAAACAGTCGAGTGGACAATCATCAGTGAAGTGGAAAGAAAATACGCGAGTGGTCCAGGAGCTTAGCTCATTTTGCACGCTCGCCCAAAAAGTAAACCAGAGGATATACTGTAAGGTGGGAAAGAAACCTGATGAACGTCTTAAGTCACCCAGATATTAAGTCCGTACAAGGCAGGGACGAGAGTCTGATTGTAAATTGACGAATAGAGAGTCCAGTCAACAGGATCTAAAAGATCCAGTAGTTGGAAGACGGCCTTGCTTATGTAATCGAAACAGACATCCAAGATATGACGGGTTTTCGAAACCTGACGGAACCATTCACAACGAGTGAGTATTCCAGAATACCGTAGACAAGAGTATTTTCGTGTTTTTCCATCTCGCGCAGCATGTTCATCAGTAGTGTCTGAACATAGATACCAATGTGGGACTTCCCTAGAATATCCATCATAGATAGAATGGTTGTTGGCAACTTTTCTGTCAAGTTAGGCAATGGACCAGAGAGCAACATTCTGCAAGGTCTGAATATCCTTTCACCTTGATTTGCAAATAGTAGCCCAAGCAGAAATACAGTGAAGCAGAATGATACGTATCACTACCTTGTACAACCATAGTTTGTTATCCACTCCAAGAGCTCTGTTTCGCCCCAGGAGCGCGATCAAGCTGAACTTCGCTTTCTTGGCTTTGTTGAGCGCATATTGAACTTGGTCTTTCCAGTTGAGCTTAAAGTCAATCATAACACCGAGGTACTTATAATGTCTTACCCACTCATGCTTCCCGCTGTATAGGAAGAGTGGCCTTGGAGGATTTTAACGTTTACGAGTGATAAAATGAATTTACACTTTTTGACATTCAGCTGTAATCACCACTTAGTGAACCAGCTCTCGCACTGATGTAAAGCTATCTGCAGTCGACTGATGACGTGGGCAGGGTTACGTACCCAAGTAATGGTAGCTCTGTCGTCCGCAAATAAGTAGAGATTGCATTTTGCAAACTTGGGAAAGTCATGAATAAAGAAGTTGAACAAGACTGGGCTTAAGACAGAGCTTTGGGGAACACCAGCGTTTATATCACAGGGGTCAGACAAGGAGTCACCAACCTTGACAAGAAAGGTCCTATTTGTCAGGAAGGAGCGAACCAAAGCAATTAGATCATCAGGAAACCCAGAAGAAATCATCTTGAAAATGAGGACATCATACCAGACTTGATCAAATGCCTTTTGAACGTCGAGGAATACGAGACCACCGAACATGGAAAGATTGAGGACCACTTAGATCAACAACTAGCCTCCATACCTGTAGTTGGCAAGAATGACCTGAGCGAAAACCAAATTGCTTTTTACGAATAAGGTTGTTTCCTCACAGTAGTCGTTGAACCTTTTAAGAATAGTGCGCTCAAAGACCTTCGAAAGCATGGGCAGCAAACTAATGGGCTGATAACTAGCAGGAAGAGCAGGATCAAGTCCAGGTTTGGGAATGGTGAGGATCAGAGTCCTTCCAAGCATTTGGGAAATTTCCGATATGCCAGTAGTCATTCATGACCTTGGTGATACAGCGAATGACACTAGGGGGTAGATTCTTGAGGGTACCGTTGCTGATGGTGTCGATAGCAGCAGCCTTCTTACTTCTCAGGTGCTTGATGATGTTCACAATCTCAGTAATGCCAATGGTATTTAAGAGGTAAGATCTCGTTGAGTAAGGTCAAATTTATCACACTTGTCCTTAACTTCGCGGGTAATATTTACCAGACAGTCCTCCTCTGGCGTAGTGAATTGAGTTTTCAATGAATCAGCGATAGTTTGGGGTCTGTCCTAGTCACTCCTGCAAAATCGCCATCTTCTGTAAGCAGAGGTGGGAGATTGATGGCTCTGTTGTTCTTAAGGGCCCTGACTGTACTCCAAAGAGAGTTGTTCTGCACGGACAGAGTCTTGATTTTATCATTCCACCTTTGATTCCATAATTCCTTGATTTGCTCACTGACCTTGCAGGAAAGTCTGTTGTACTTAGTTTTGAAATGCTGAAACCTGGTACGCTGCCGCAATCTTCTGAAGGTGTAATTTTCATAGATGAGATGCCTGATGGAGAAAGTTCCATATGGTCTAGCCGCTTGCACTCAACAGAAGGAAATACTGGCATTAGTAGCCATAACAATGGAGCGAGTGACGTTTTTGACATTCTCGTTAATATCACTGCTACTGGCAGGGTCCCATTAAGGAATGCTACAGTCGTTGAGAATTTCTCTAAAAAACTTCCAGTCCTGCTGATAACGAAGACTTATCCTCAGATCGATATTAACCCTCCCAAAATTAAGTGCAACAGGAAGGTGATCAGAAGATAAGCATTTACTGTAAAGATATTATAGGGTTTGAAAAACCTTTTGAGAATAGCGATGTCAAGCACATCACTAACGGGTGAGTGATCACAATAGTATGTGTCTTCAAGGGGCCCGATGACAGAAGTGTCAACCTGATCTAACATGTACCTGAAAAGCAGCATGCCACTTTGGTTAGAGCGTCTGGAATTCCAGTGTGGGTTTTGGCATTTAAATTCACTCGCCTTAATAATTGGACTGCGCCCAGACAACTGTTCATCCAAATCGCGAGGGTCAAGCTTGTGTCCGGGATGGTTATACAGGGAAGTAAACTTTATCTCACCAATCTCAACATCTTTGATGATAATGAAAACTGCTTCCATATTTACAAGGTTGGAAGTGACGATTTTAGTTTGTTCAATACCTCTTCTGACAAAGGCAACATCGATATTCCAACTTGTAAGAAAATCGTAAAATTCGAAACGCTTGCGAGGAATTCCCCTCGCATTCCCAATAGTGCAACGTAGCTTACCTTGAGTTATTTTTTCGTATAGATGTCTGTCCGTGATTATATCCTGTTCTCAACTGGAGTAGCCTGCAACAATGGGGTGGCCGTGGCCTGGTTGTCTCGTCGGTTGGCTCGCCAATCGATGGAGTTCAGCAACTTCAGGCGCGGCCAGCTGCTGGTTGGGTGACGGCCTGGGCTTGAGGACCACCGCTGGCGGGACAGCTATTTGGGGCGCGGCTGTTGGGGGACCTTGGTCTGACCCATTTGCCGATTGACCATAGCTGGTGTTCCAGCAGTTGGTGACAGCCTCTGGTTCGTTTATCCCCAGCAGCTTTTCCATCATGAAACCCCCCGTGCTTCGGAGGGCACGTTAAGCCGTCGGTCCCGACTGCTACTGTCATCTCGTAGCAGTCGTTATTAATGGGATGGCGCAAAACTCCCTCGTAGGAGTAGGTGCCGCTTGCGATAATCTACCCTCTGTACCAGATAAGATAAGCCTGCAACAAACCTTTACCACTTTCTTTTAGCATATTCATTAAGTTTCCTAGATACCTTTGTATTTTGTCCAATTCATTATGATCCTTGAGGCACCAGAAGCAATAGTTCTTCCTTCATCTCTTCAGTTTGGAATTCTGAACTTGCGAGTATTTGGGACACTTGGTATAACTGGATGTGAGGTGGCTTTCACAGCAAATACTTTCAGACGGGTCTTTACCTTTATGTTGGTGCAGTCGCTTGATTGGTGGTCGCCCGCACACTTGTTAGAAGGCGGGGACTCAGTGCAGCCCTGGAATACGTGCCCAAAACGTAAACAGTTGTAGCACTACAAAGGCTTTTTGTTTCCCCTAAACAATTTGACTGCTACAGCAAGAATCCGGTGTGTTTCAGACTTAAGAATGGCTTACTGTGTTGTGTGTTTTGAAAGAGGACTAGGACGATCGTTTGTTTTTTAAAGTCTTATTGCCTTATCCTTATGAAACAGTCGAGTCACATGTGACCACCTTTTATTTGTTATATCAGCGCTAAATATCCAGTCGCAGAAGGCACTAAATTAACAAGGCAATAAATGACATGTCATCAGCAGACTTATTGTGCAAATTCAAAACACGTTTCAATAGGAGGTATTGCGATATGTGGCTTCCCTGCAATGCTCAATTTCTGGATATGCGTAATACAGATTTTTTCTCCTATCTTGGTAGTGTGTCTCTTCGTACTAAATCCAAACACACTTTTCTTTTTCTTAGTTAAGAAAGTGGAGGGAATGGTTGAAAAGTCAAGTCTATGGATACATGACTAGGTTTTTTTTTTCAGGTATCCGCCTTATATGTATGAGGAACACACAGGTAATTAGGCATATTTCAAATCTAATAGCAGAAAAGCATGTTCTGTTCTTCCATTTTGAAATTCTGCCTACAATCACGTCACTAACTGCAGATGGCGCATGCGTTACGTATCTGCAGTATGCTCTCAGGTAAGCCACATATCGCGATACCTCCTATTGTTGCAATGCAGAAACGGAGCGATTTATCAAACTTAAAAAAGAATTATTATTGGTTTTCTAGCCAAAGCTGGCAGCATTTCAGAAACTGCGGAGTTTGTGAACAGTTCCCCTGCTGCTGTTAAAAGTGTACAACGCATACCAAAATGGCACTACAGTAAATAAGCGACGTGAATATTGTGGTGTTCCAAGAGCCATAAATGAAAGAGGGGAACGGTGGTTACGGTGGTTGCGTTCAGGCGAATCGACATGCTACAGGGGACTAGGGGGCTATTGCATGTGTGCCCGGAACGTTGATGTGTTTTGGGGTCCACAGCAGACGGATGGTGACATCACCTACATCTATGTGAACGACTGTGCATCGTTGGAAAAGGCTGGAATTTGCACGACATTACCGATACTGGACATTCACTGATTGGCAAATGGTTGCCTTCTTAGAAGAATCTCGGTTTTTGCCCTAACAAACGGATGGACGTTGGCGCATACGACGAGAAACTTCAGAAAAAACACCCTTTAACTGTTTGTGGACGGCAACAAGTATGCAGAAGCAGCGTTATGTCTCGAAAATCTTTTCTTGGTATTCTCTGGATGCACTCATCATTGTGGACGGCAATATGAATCGATTGAAATACATATCGATCTTTGCTGACCATATACACCCATATGTGGACATTGTTCTTCCTGGGCATGATGGCATCCTCCAGCACGACAATGCGAAATCTCATATAGCTGGAGTGGTTAGAAGAGCACGAGGAAGACCTTTCTGGAATTCCGTGGCCCTAAATTCTCCGGAATTAAACCCAATCGAGCATCGATCGGATTATTGCTCCATGGATACTCCACTTCGCGCCCTCCAACAGCTCCCAACTGAACTGCAGTCAGCATGGCTGGATATCCTTATGAACACTTTCCAGCACCTCACTGAGTCTCTCCCACAACATTATTATTGTTGTTCATCAAATGAATGATCTCCTTATCATCAAGTTGAATTTGCTCAAACGACTTCGTTTCACCAAAACTGTAAATGGAACGTTTCTTATTTATCCACATTTTACCAGTTTACGGCCCTTCCAGATCGTCACTCGTTGAGTATAATCCACCTGACTTAACGCCCCCACAACAAGACTTAAAGGATCCTTTAAGCTGGATGCGGATACGGAAGTGATACTTATATCGATCCAGATTTTTGAATTCGTTTATACTCTATTCAACGAAAGAAAAACTGGGCGTGTCTAATTAAATTTCCGATCTCAATCGTTAGACATTGTTTCTAAGTAAAATTAACAATCACTAACAATTGAAATTGGAAATTTAACTGGACACGCCCAGTTTTTCTTTCGTTGGACAGAGTATAGAGCCATTCAATTCTTTTCTTAGATATTCCCGATTATTTGCCATCATTGTTGCTGATTTCGCAGCATGTAAGTTGTCATGGCAGAAGCGGATAGACTTGCAACTGTAAAAGCTGAAATTATTGCTTTGATGCAGAAGATGTAAGCTTTCCTTGATTTGTCTGAAGAAATTCATAATATTATCACTCCAAAAGATGTACGTATTCATATGTCAGTTCTAGGGGTAAAAGAAACAACTTCCACATTCAGTGCTTTAGTGGACGAACGTAATGCGCTTGAACTATTGTTAGACGAGAACTTTTATACAGATCTTTCATAATGGTCAACTTTTCGTCAACAGAGCAGACACATTTAAGTTGTTTAGTTTCGCCTTATTGCATCCAAACCAATGCTATCATTTGCGGCACATTTTCAATCCACACAATTTGATTCTTCTCCGTATATAGAGATCGCTTCATCAAAATCTTCCGATAGGGTTGTTAAAGATTTATTTTCTTCTAAAGATTCCGTAATTGCTTAAAGTTTATCGCTCTCTCAACCGCTAATGGTCAGGACGACATTTGGAATTTTTGCTTTTAATTTTGATAATTAAAATTTTGTGCATGCTACTGTTAAGTGCACACACTACGATATTATTTTATGTGATAGTTGTAATGAAATGAAGAATTTAATGGTAGTTATTCCATTTTCCAAAATTGGCTGGAAATGGGCTCACCCGAGTCCGCACAAAAATTTCAATGGGAACAAGAATCGAATAGGGTGTCTTTGGATATGTATTGGAAAAAGAAACAACTTTTGCAGGAAAAAACGTTTATTTCCCAATCGGCTTACTTCAAAATTTAAACAATAAAACACTTTCAGGTCACTTGTTTTGGTTTTCTCTGTCGGCGTTTCTTTAAAACATTTTCACGTCACATGTTTATCTCTGTTGAACTGTTAACGATTTCCGCGCATTGTTTGTTGCTAACCTGACAGGTTAACAGTGAAAATAACTTTTTCATCGAAGAAGCGTTTAAAATGTTGATGGTGTTAGAAGAATGTCAACAAAATTATCGTGCTGCGGAGAGATCAACCGCACGATAACCTAATCGTATACATCACTCTAGAATGTTTTCCAACTGCTTGTGGTTCGTGTGAGGCAGACTGATTAGGTGCAGCCCAACGACAAACACGGATGGTATAGTCAGAACACGGGAGAAGAGCGAGCTGCTGATATTCGATTCTCTCGTGACTCAGGAATAAGCCACATAACTGTGGCGGATACTCAACATTAACGGTTTCCATCCCTTCCACATTCATCTCCTCCTATCAGATGAGACTCGATTTTTGTCAGTGATTACAAACTAGCCACAAAATTCTTGCTTTTAAACGTAGCTTCATTTAGCAGTGTTGTGTTCTGAGCGTAGGAAAATCCTCACTGGCTTCATGAGGTAGACACCAAATCATAGATACATTGTATGGCATTATCGGAGGCCACATCATCGGCCCCGTATTTCTTTTAGGGTAACCTGGAGGGGTAGTTTATCTTCTTTTTCTGGAAAACATGCTGCCTGAACTCTTTGAAGATCTGTCTTTAGCAATACGGGTTAGCATGTGGTTTAAGTTGGATTGCTTCCCCGCACATTATCGATGAATCGCGCGAGAATTCGTTGATCGCATCTTCCTCCTGCGATGGATTGGCAGGATTGAACCCGTCGCATGTTCCGCTCGGTCTCCGAACTTACTCCCGTCGATATTTTTCCTATGGGGACGGTTAAATGAAATTGTGCACCAAGAACAACCGACAACGAGGGAGGAACTGTACAAGGTAATTCAAATAAATCTGAAAATTCTTGTCTAGAAATTAAATATTATCCAAATAAATATTAATCATTAACCTCCCAGAATCTCACACAACCACTCATTTTTGTAAGACCATGCAGTGTAAACTTCTTTAACCTCATTGGAAACAAATGGAAAATTCACACTGTTTTAAATTTAGTTTTTTTACAACTAAAATCATTATTTTTATTCTTCTGTAAACTATACAATTTTTTTTAATTTTTTGACCAATTCAACATCAAAAATTCAATGACCAATCTCATTCAGTAACATTAAAGCACTTCACATCTCTGACTAGCGTGTGCTTCGAAAATGGTTTATTTGTTGGAACAGCGGATATTTCTTGTTTTGGAGTTTTATCACCTGGAAAACATTGCTTTATAGTTTTTTCCCTGTCAGCAGCACCATCTGTTAATAAAGTTTATAACTAATATGATGAAACCTGCACCTGCCCAGAAAATGTTTTATTTTTATTTCCTAAAGGAAGCCGATTGGCAAAAACGTTTGCTACAAAAGTTGTTTTTCCAAAACCTTTCCAACGATACCCTACCCGACCCACATGCGAACCTTTCCGGAAAATGGAATAGCCACCGTTAAATTCTTCACATAGTCTTGTAAATTTTTTCCTCAAAGCTCTATGAAGAAATTCTGGATCTCGAAATTCTGAGAAAAATGCCTGAAAAAGGTAATCTGAAACTTCTGTATAAGATGTTTTATATTTAAAACTGTCTGCGACAGGTTTATTTCACGCTTTATTCAATGTGTCCTATTATTATTATTTGAGATAAAGTATCTCGAAAAGTATTTCATTAATGTCTAGTAGGGCATTCTATAACCTGTTCAATGTAAGAATTGGTGGGAGAGTCAAAGTTAAATGCTCGATTTTTATTGTAATAAGTTTATTTCACCCGTGAAAAAATCACGGCAGCAAAAGAAAATTTATTACGATGCATTAAACTCGAGCGGCACCCACTTCATGTGGTTACGAACATACGAAATAAATAAATAGTTTTCCAAAACCGACTTTGGGATGCTGTTCTTTTATAAAAATAAAATTCATGGAAAAACTTTTACTTCCTTATTTCAGATTAATTAAATTGACATCGAACACATTTAATTGTGAAATACTGTATAATTTAAAATGTCCACCACAGCTAATGATTGCACGGTTAAGTTAGGTTAGATTTCGTATGATATTTTTGTACTTTTTACATTCGGTCACAATCCGGCTGTGTATGTGGTAGTCGACAAACCACAGCAACTGTTACGGGATTGTCCAACATTTGACACGCCCATAGCATCTTACACAAAGGAAATCCGTATGGAACTAAAGCGAATATGAATAATTCATAGTAAATGATGTTTACGTTAAGTTCAAGTATACAGTTGTTTAAAATTGCATATACTTACTAGCGCTCTTTCTCCATAGGTACTGCTTTCATTGGAATTTCTCTGTTGATCGGGGCCGTCGTTTTCTGCCTCCTATCCATTCTTCTCACAGTTGCACTTCGAAAGGTACGGAGTTCGGTTTATTTATATTTTAACTGATAATATTGTATAAGATTCTGCAAGATTGTTTTAAAAATAAAGCTGCGTTCATTTCTTGTTAAAATTCCATTTTATTAGAGGTTCTGATTTAGTAATTTCAAGCTTTGGTTTTCGCATTCCTACCAAATGAATAGTACATTTTAAGAGAAATAAAATAAACTTAGTCTGGGCTGCTATATAGTCACCATTCATAACGGGGAGGAGTGTCCTCAATCAGCAATGTATGGGATAAGAAAGTGCTAAGAATCACTGGGTTAGTTCAGGCTGCTATAAGATGCGGTCTATACCGACGTAAAATGTACGCTTCCTATCAGCTTCACGAAATTTCAGAGGAACTCCAGAGGATCACCTAGGAATTAAATGGACAGTACAGTCCCTTAGCTGTCCTGGGTCGAAACAGTGCCCTCAGCATCGACGATAAGCTGATACTGTACGAGATGATGATTCGGACCATCCTCCTCGTTGGTATGCTTGCGTGGGCGACTTTGAAAAAGCAGATGGAGTGTGCTCCAGTTCTTCCTTGAGGACCATTGCACAGCTTGGAAAAAGGACCGTAAAAATTCAGTACATCCACTCGTATTTGAACATAACTCACATCAGAAAGTTTATTCAAGATCTCCAGATATGAATGGTGCAAACGATGAAGACCCATGAAAACGACTTGGTGGCTAGAATACTGGAAAACTCGATGGAAACGAAGTGGCATACGAAATGTAGAAAGCCGAGGCATATTCTTGACGTCAACTTCGAAGACATTGGCAACGTCTCCTTCTCGGATTATTGGAAGATGTGATTCCCTCATTCCCCCTCTCCCCTAATCTTTTGACAATCTTCAATCTTATTATTTTTTCAAGATGT
>JAHWFO010107522.1:110437-133276 GCA_023313115.1 Rhysida immarginata | reverse complement strand
ACAAACCACTCAACCTAGTGTTGGGTCGAAACGCTGGAACTGCTAAAGTATCGTCCGCTAACTACCGTGCTTCCCTACTCTTATCATATTGGATTACTCACAAACAAATCGTTTCCAGACAAAGTGCTATAGAACATTTTTGTCTTCTTTTGACCTGAAGAATATGTCACTAAATTTATTGTACATAATTTTGAAACACCCTGTATATTGCAAATTCATTTATAAATCTACAGGGTGATTATTATTAAAGTTACGATTTCAAAAATCGATAATTTGAATACTACTCATCAGAATAACCTGATATTTTAGCCAAACAATCATGAGGCAGTGGAATTTTGTTTGGCTAAGTGAAATAAATAGTTCTAAAATCTGCCGATATTAGGCGCTGGCAGGTTCACATTGTCTGGAGATATGCAAATTACTGATACATGACATGCGCACCGCAGACATAGCTGCCATAAAAATGCAGAGCACCAGCTCTTTGCTTGAATGCTTCATCATGACTCTGACTATGAAGGATCGTGCTCTGCTCTTGAAGCTTTTTTATAAGGATGATGAGTGTGCACTAACAGCTATTAGGAAGTTTCAGACATTAAAATCCATAAAATCGGGTACAATTACCACAAATGGTCTGCAAAAAATGATTGCTAAATTCGAAGAGATCGGTTCATTTGACATGAAACGGGGTGGAGGAAGGAAACCAGTTTCGGCTGCGGCAGTGGAAGATGTGGCTACAGCATAACAAGAACAGACGAACAGTGATGCTGGAATCTGCAGTGCACGGGGAATTGGCCGAATGCTGGATATGCCGAGCAGCACGGTGCGTAAAGTCCTACGGAATATCTTGCACCGTTACCCGTACAAGATAACTCGTGTGCAGCAGTTGCTACCTGCTGACCTGGAAGCATGTGAATCTTTTGCACTACGATTTCTTGCTCGGATGGAAGCGGACAACAAATGGCCGTGAAACATTCTGTGGTCTGAAGAAGCCCACTTCCATTTGCAAGGTTCTGTAAATACACATATTTGTAGGATATGGGCGACCGAGAATCCATTCCAGCTACAGCCATTACTTCTTCACTCTGAAAAGGTCACTGTGTGGTGCGGAATAACGGCACAGTTTATCGTCAGTTCGTTTTTCTTCGAGGAGATCACACCTGCGGGTCCCGTTACCTGCACTGTTACTGGCAAACGGTATGAAGCACTTTTGCGTAACCATGTCCTTCCGGCACTTCAGCAGCGTCAGGATGTGGATCGCACAATATTCATGCAAGATGGCGCTCCTCCGCACATTGCTACTCCTGTGAAGCAGCTGCCGAGTGCTCATTTCGGAGATGCTAAGCCTCCATTTTCCAACAACGTGGCAGCCACGTCCCCCCGACTTAAACCCGTGTGAATGTTGTTTACAGCAGGCGGATTGAGAATCTAGCCGACTTGAAGGCAAGCATCACACACCACATCTATTGCATCAGTACATATACCCTCCGATCTGTAGTGGAGCATGCCATTTTGCGCTTCCAATTATGTAGTAGCGGAACAAGGCGGAGGGCATATCGAACAACTTCTGCCTTAATCATCAGTAAGATGTTTGTTCCATGAAGCTCTTACTAATTTTTGGCATTATCACTGTTGTGGCTGTAAACACGTATTCTTGAATATTGTTTCCTGAACTCTATTGTTTCCTTTTGGCTAACAACATTCCTGTGTTTCACGAATCCACTTTAGGTTTTTCCCCCGACATTACCCTGCCAGCGCCATCTATCGGCAGATTTTGGAACTATTTTTTCTCCTTTGCCAAACAAAATTCCATTGCCTTACGATTGTTCTGCTAAAATATCAGGTCATTGTGACGAGTAGTTTTCAAATTATCGATTTTTGAAATCGTAACTTTAATTATAATCACCCTGTATATTCCCTTAAACCACTTGTGACACTTTTTAAACTGCATTTACAAACATTAATCGTTACTTATATTTTGAAGGATATTTCAGTTTATTCTTGATTCTATCTCTTGGTTTTATGAAATAGCGTTTTTTTGGTTCCTAGCATTTTCATTATTAATACGAGGGGCGATTGATAAATAAGGTGTCCATGGCTGTAACTTTTTTATTTGTTAACCGATTTTCAAAATTCTTTTTGTATCTTATACTCACATTTGTCCTCTATGTAAAGCACTATTCACTTTTCGACATAGTCCCCATTCCTTTACAAGCATGGTGCCAAAGCGTGACTAGTCGGGTGAACCCGTCGGAGAGGAATTCCGGAGTTGTTGTCGTCGACACCAGGATTGAATGGCAGCGTTTACCTCGCCGTCAGAACCAACTCATGTCCCTTAAGGGGCTCTTTCTTCTTTGGGAAGCGGTGAAAGTCGCAATGTGCAAAGTCTTTCATTTTTGAACTGCAATTTTTCATCTTTGAACTGCAGGCGCTGCAACGCCTCTGGTGTGTGGTGACTCGTGTGCGGGAGGACGTTATCGTACTCCAGAAGAAGGTCCAAAGCTGCCATTCAATCCTGGTGTCGACAACAACTCCGGAATTCCTCTCCGACGGGTTCACCCGACTAGTCTCGCGTTGGCGCAATGCATGGAAAGGGATGGGGACTATGTCGAAAAGTGAAAAGTATACTGAAAAGAAGCACTTAAAATGTTGACTTTTAATTTTACAGTTCGATATAATGCTGAAATTAGCTAATGTTTACTATAGCTCTAACATTAATTAGCTATTTTTAATGCAGAAACATTCAGCAACAGACGGCATACAATACAGCGACGATCACTACATGACCGTCCTGATGTTCGCCGACGATAATGCTTTCTTCACAGATAATGACACTGAGGCCACAGACATTCTCTATGACATTACCCGTATCGCCCGGCTGTATGGCTTGGAAAATCAGCGCGGACAAGACAAAGGTCCTGGCAATGGATGGCTCATAGGCTATCATCTATCTCGACGGCATCCAGATCGAGTAAGTGCAGGACTTCAAATATCTTGGGTTGCTGGTTCTAGAGAAAAAAAGTGGCATCCACTGTGGGGATTTACACCAGAATTGGACAGGCAGCTACGGCATTCATTTCAATCAACATTTCTACGAAGACCAAAATTTGACTCTTCTGGACTCTGAATCTGCTCATTCTTCTTTACAGATCAGAAGCATGGATCTACCTCAAACTCAATTTGAACAAACTTGTGATATTCCAACATCGCATTTGGGTGTCTCACTTTGTGACTGCTTCACTAATGACACCATCCTTGCAAGAAGTCAACAGCAGTCAGCCATCCCTGATCAAATCCAGAAGCAAAGGCTAAGATGGTGTGGTCACGTGTGCAGAATGGGCACGAACAGAATACCACCTAGACTCCTTTGGAGATGACGACTGGCCCAGTGAAGAATTAAACAGATTTAAACTTATTGGTGATTTCTGGGGCTGAAGAAAAACGATTACTTTTTACAATACAATTTAGAGCTCACCGATCCTTTTCCGTCAGTTTCTTGCCAGATGTTGAACTCCTTCTGCTCCAGTATGTTTCCATTTCAAGATGACATCATTTACTGTTCAGTGAAGCACTTCCAACAGGAGAGAAATTTGTCTTAACGGATTTGTTACACCTATGGCGTCCTATTATCATACGAGGGTGGGCTGAAAAGTAATGCCTCCAAGGCCTAACACTTTTATTTTTTAACGAATTTAAAATTTTTTTTTTCAAATGATGGCTTATTTTGTTCTCTTTCAAAAACACTTTATGTCACTAGATGGTGTAGGTGTGCTGAAAATGAAACATAATGGCGACCTACATGGAAGTCAGGTTGAAACAGTGCGCAGTGATTGAGTTTTCGACAGCTGAAGGTTGCGTTCCTGTCCAAATTCATCGCCGAATGACAGCTGTATACGGCAATGCAACTTTTGACGTCAGTACAGTGAGAAGATGGGCAAGATTAGTGAAAGAATGAAACCCGGCAAGCTGTAGCCTAGCTGATCGACCCCGCAGTGGACGACCAATCACAGCAACAAACGAGCAACATCGAGTTCGTGTCGATCAAATGATTCGTTCCAACTGCCGAATTAAGCAATATTACATCGCTACAGAGCTCCGAATTTCCAAGGAGAGAGTGCACGTTATCATAACCGAGTTGCTGGGATATCGTAAGGTGTGTGCTCGTTGGGTACTGCATATGCTCACTCCTGAACTCAGAGAGAAGAGAAAGAACGTTTGCCAGGATCTGTTGGCCCGGTACGAGCGTGAGGGTGAGGCTTTTCTGCAGCGCATTCTCACGGGGGACGAATCGTGGGCACATCATGTTGACCCAGAGAACAAACGACAATCGTTGGAATAACGCCATGCAACATCTCCACGTCCCAAAAAGTTCAGGGTTGTCGAGTCAGCAGGGAAAGTCATGTCGACCATCTTTTGGGACTTCCAGGGTGTTGTCCACCTCGACTTCTTGGAACTAGGAACCACGATCGACTCAAAACAGTACGTGCAAACGCTAGAGAAGCTTCGCGCCCGGTTGCTCCGAGTTCGGAAGGGTATGGACCCTAGTCTGCAGCACGACAATGCACGTCCGCACACAAGTCGAGAAACACAAGAAGGGTTGCAGCGACTGAAGTTCGTGGAGGTTCCACCGCATCCGCTGTACAGCCCTGACCTCGCTCCCAGGGATTTTCACTTGTTCCCAAAGCTTAAAGAATCGCTTAAAGGACATCGATTCAGCTCTGATGATGAGCTGAAAGACGTGATTCGATCCTGGTGTCGAAAACAACCAAAGGACTTCTTCTCCGACGGGATGTCGCGACTAGTGTCACGTTGGCAAAAGTGTGTGGACAGAGATGGGGACTATGTTGAAAAGTGAATAATGCATTGAAAAGAGAACAAAATAAGCCATCATTTGAAAAAAAAAAAATTTAAATTCGTTAAAAAATAAAAGTGTTATGGCCTTGGAGGCATTACTTTTCAGCCCACCCTCGTACATTGTTTGAACTCACTGAGCTCCTTCGAACCTCTCATCTTGCTAGTATCGCTCACAAATGAATATTAGACGCAATGCACTTGGATTTTATATGCCTTCAAACATTATTTGTGATGCTATTAAGATTTCCCATATTTTAGAGGGGTGTCGGGATACTTCTGTCCAAGTAAGGTACAGTGGTGGCCAAAAATTTAGCACCAACCAAATGGCTCTAAAAAATATTGCCAATATTTAAAAAATCAAGGCTCAAAGTTAATTCCACCCCTGCTACAAAATAAATGAGACTGTCTGGAACAAAGTACGGGTATTTAAAAAAATTTTTTTTAGAAGATACACTACGAAAAGGGGGGCATGTTTCAGAATATTTAAGTAATTGGCTGGACATAAGTTTAGCACCCTAAAGTGTTTGCGACTTAAATGTGGTTTCTGCATTGTAAGTGTGTTGTATTTTAATCTGCACATTGTACGAGGGGCGATTGATAAATAATGTCTCCATGGCTGTAACTTTTTTATTTGTTAACCAATTTTCGAAATTCTTTTTGTATTTTATACTCACATTTGTCCTCTATGTAATGCATTATTCACTTTTCGACATAGTCCTCATTCCTTTCCAAGCATTGCACCAACGCGTGACTAGTCGGGTGAACCCGTCGGAGAGGAATTCCGGAGTTGTTGTCGACACCAGTCACTAGTCACTAGTCGAATAAAAAGTGAATTAATATATTGTATAATGAACTGGACACTATATGCAATGTAATTAATGTATAATATACGGTAATGTTATCAGGACAAAATCTCCTCCGGACAAAACCTCCTCCGGCCGCAGTCGTCGGAGGGCTGATTTTTATCCTCTTGTATAGTACGACCCAGCAAATTTAGATGCTTTTTTAGGCCAAAAAATTCGCATTATAGTAGAAGATTTACGGTACAAGCCACAGTGTTTACAGCCAACCGTGAAACATGGAGGGGGAAATGTGATGATGTTTTTTTGAAGTGAAACTTCTTATGTGGCGTGGGAGTGAAATGCTTAGAATGAAACACTTCTCGCATTACGGAAGTGATGTAGTTCCAACAATCGAACCTTCATTGTTTCCAACCAACGGAAAACACTGATTGTTAACATCCGAGATGGAGCGTGACCACCGAGAGAGAAGACCTTCGCTTTGAAATGTAATACATTGTTATTATTATTTTTATTAAGCAAATTCAGAGCTTATTATTATTATTTTTATGATTGTAGTTAGGTGAATCAAAGGAGAGTTCGGCGCCAAAAACAGCTGCAGAACGCATGAGAGTGTATAGAGCTCGTAAACGAACTGAAGAAGCAGTTTCAAAGAAAACAAAAAAAGAAAACGGAAGCTAAAATATATACAGGACACATATGAAATGTTCGAGCTCGTAAACGATAGCAACTGGAATCAAATCCGGCATATACATCTGCAAAAAGGCAAAAAGTATCGT
Organism: Rhysida immarginata; assembly: GCA_023313115.1. Classification (NCBI taxonomy): domain Eukaryota; kingdom Metazoa; phylum Arthropoda; class Chilopoda; order Scolopendromorpha; family Scolopendridae; genus Rhysida; species Rhysida immarginata. Next base: position 126,846 of record JAHWFO010107522.1, on the reverse strand, counting down.
GAAAATACCACATAGCACCTCACAACAAAGGTAATTTTAATAAAATAATGCAAAGCAGTGAAGAACAGTGTTACTGGATTTGAGCAGTCGGTCGTTTGGTACCATTGTTTTATTTCGAATATTTTGAAGTTGATTTCAGATTCGGATAGGAATAGGAATGTCTCTAAGCCCGACTCTCCATCTCTTTGCCTTCATCGATAAAATTGAGGTTAAAATTTGAAAGTTGAGTAATAATTAAATAATTTGAATAAAACATTTGATTGTTGAGGAGCGATAGTTGATTATTACTGTTGGTTTTAAACCATTTTTTTTTATTTTAGGTGCGATTTTAATTTTTTATTTCTATTGTTTATCGTAATTATTGTTATTTATTTTATGTTTTTTAATTGAAGCTATTTATGTTTTTTTACGTAAAATTCGAAGCTCAGCGATTGTTGATTTAATAGCCATTTCTCGCGGAGTGATTGTTGATTTAATAGTCATCAAATGCTTTCTTCAAATTATTTATTAGGAGCTTTACCCAAAAGCTACTTATTAGAATGTGCCCTTGGTCTGTACGTTTATCCGGCCATCCGCCATTTGCACGATAACTTGAAAACTAATTAAATTTTTTCATTTCTGTTCTCAGAAATATGACCGTCAACGTCTTAGCTCGGACATATCAACTTTTCAGAATTTTTCGTGGACTACTTCAAGTTGAATTTACGTGCTAAAACAGTGAGTGTAAATAATACAAGTAACGGCATGTCATAACAATCGATTTGTCAAGAAGGAATATATATTGACATCGGCACGCGCACGTGATATCGCTTTGTCGACGCACGATTGCTCAAGTGCTCATAATTTATATTATCTTGTACAGAGAGTAGATTATCGCAGAACGATAATCTGCAGCACTTACTCCTTCGACGGAGTTTTGCGCCATCCCAGTAACTAACGACTGCTACGAGATGACAGTAGCAGCCGGGACCGACGGCTTAACGTGCCCTCCGAAGCACGGGGGGTTCATGATGGAAGAGCTGCTGGCGGACGAACAAACCAGTGGCTATCACCAGCTGCTGGACAACCAGCACTGGTTACTCAGCAAATGGGTCGGACTAAAGTCCCCCAACAGCTGTGCCCCAAATAGCTGTTCCACACACTTGTACAAGTCTCTGCAAATTCAGGAACACGTTTCTTAAGGTGTTGTCGGTAATGGCTTCAATCTCTTGACGTATAGCATCTTTCAGGGCTGTGATTGTGCGTGGTTTATGTCTGTACACTTTTCCCTTCAATAACCCCGAGAGAAAGAAGTCGGGTGGTGTAAGATCTGGAGATCTGGGTGGCCAAAGATTTTTTGAGATGATTTGATTTTCAAAAAAACTTTCAATTTCTCTCATGCTGGCATGTGAAGTGTGACATATTGTTGGAAATATCCGTTCCTTAGTTCCTCATCCATTAACTGAGTGACAAATTCAGTTAATATCTGTCACTCAGTTAATGGATGTAACTGTTTGTTCAAAAAACAAGGGGCATATAATTCGCCTACGAGAAATTCCACACCACACTTCAAATTTTTGGGAATGCAAAGACGTTTTGGGTTTTCTTGTGCCTAATCTGTGTGTTTTGCGAGTTTGCTTAGCCACTCAGGTGAAACCATGCTTCATCCGTAAACCAAGTGATGTCTAAAATCTCAGGTGTTGAATGAAATTTTGAAACCACAAACAATACTGCACACGTTTTTCATTGCCCTTCGATTGCAATTCTTGAACATATGATACACGATAGGCGTGTAGTTTTGATTTTTTTGCTGCTTTCTTACATGTGGAATATGAGACATTAATTTCTTGGGAAAGGCTTCGCAATGATTTTGATGGTGATGCCAGTAATCGCTCCTGTACATCCTCTATGATTTCCATAGACAGTTTCTGTCCACCGTTGTCGGAGTAGGCTTCCCGTTGTCTCAACTTTTTCACCAGTTTCTGTATACACGACTTTGAGGGAACTGGTTACACACCAAACTGAACTTGAAATGCTCGTTGACGTGCTTTAAAAGAACCCGTTTACCAGTATTTACGAACAAGAAACACACTTTGCTCAGTTATGTACGTGATGTTCGGCTAAGATTTGCGACTGCGAGGGGTCTTGCGGAAAAAGATTAATAAAGGTCACTGAATGAGTCCAAACCTACTGTTCAAGGCATTTTTATGCAACATTTAAAGTCAAAATGTAAGTAACTTTCAATTTTATAGGTTAACGTTTGGGGCCTCTAGCGAGAGAATCACCCGGTAGTTTAAAAACGCTATATACCGATAGGCACGTTTGAACTAGCCAATGAAGAAACCCCTCTGTACCTGAAAGAAAACCTCAGGCACCAAAGGACCCCCAGCTGTACCTGGGAAGATGTTTTCTCAGTGATTAGTAATTTACAGGAGTGGCTAGTATCACCATTTGGTGATTCAGAATATTTATAATGCAAAGTGGCAATTTAATACCTGGACTAATACAAATACTCACAAATGGGAAGTCCAAATGAAAATTCTTTTATTATGATTCAAAGTAATCTCCACCGGTCACAGTATTTGTACAAGTTTGTAAAAGAGCTTTTAAAATCCTTGGACGGAACCTCTTGACTACTGACATCACGTTTTTCTCAATGTCAAATGCGTCTTGAAATCACAGGAAAAAGTCTGGAGGGGGCAAATCCGGAGAATAGGGCAGGTGGTTGAGCTCTGTGATGCTATGTTTGGCTTATGACAGGATGTGGCTGGCATTATTGTGAAGAAAAACCCAACTTCCTGTTTCACTCTGGGCTCTCTGCAAACTCTTTGCACTAGACGACCCAAAACAAACGAAACAGCAGTGACAGGTTTCATGACTTCCATGGTGATTTCTGGCATTCGGACAGAAACAGGTCTTCCAGGCACAGGTCATCTGAAAGGTCTTCACGGCCATCACAAAAGCGACCAAACCACTCGAATGTACTCGTTCAGGATAGGGCTTCGTTCCCATAGGCAGCTTTCAGCTTCTGGTTTGTTTCTGTAGCCGATTTACCCAACTTTAGGCAGAATTTAATGCAATTCCATTGTTCATATTTTTTTTCTTGACGATACTTGTTCACATGCGTCACTATAATGTGTGTCTGGACATGAATCCTTTATGCTATTAAAAAAGAAAAATCTATGCAGCTGTAGGCGATAAGTAACTCATACAAAGCGTGTCTTTATATGTTAATTTTTTTTTTTTTACATTTCATTACTGTCTGGGTAATTCTTTTTGTCTCTAATACATACATTTGTCCTCTTTGTAATGCATTATTCATTTTTCGACATAGTCCCCATCCCTTTTCACGCATTGGGCCAACGCGTGACTAGTCGGGTGAACCCATCGGAGAGGAATTCCGGGGTTGTTGTTGACACCAGGATTGAATGGCAGTTTTGGACCCTCTTCTGCAATTCGATAATGCTTGCTCGCACACAATCGCCATACACCAGAGTCGTTGAGGCACCTACAGTTCAAAGATGAAAGACTTTGCACCTTGCAACTTTCACCACTTTCCAAAGAAGAAAGAGCACCTTAAGGGACGTGAGTTGTGTTCTGACGACGAGGTGAAAGATGCCATTCAGTCCTCGTGTCGACAACAACCCTGGAATTCTTCTCCGACGGGTGCACCCGACTAATCACGCGTTGGTGCAATGCGTGGAAAGGGATGGGGACTATGTCAGAAAGTGAATAATGCATTACATAGAGGACCAATGTAATACAGGTCGAACCTCACTATAACGAACCCCACTATAACGAAATTTCACTCTAATGAATTATTTTTCTGATCCCGCCTAGACCTAACTAATCTAATGTACAAAAAACTTCACTTTAATGAAATTTCACTTTAAAAAACACATTTTCGAGCCCCCACACACAAAAGCAAAACCTCAACGTAACGAATTTTGAATCGATATTCGATACCAAGTACTGTAGTATCGCCCATCACTTCATTGACTATAGGCTCCGTGCACACTACAGGTGGCAGCACTGAATTTGTCATTTTTCGCCATCTGGTGACTAAATTTGTAAGTTATTGAATGAGACCCTTCTCTCCCATGCTGTGAGAGGCACTGGATATAATGGCTAGTAGAATTTTTGTGGCTCTAAAGCCCTGACAACAAACAAATTTAGAGAATCTACACTAGAGAAAGGCAAATAATTAAAGGAGCTTCTCAAAAATATGTGCTAAGTGCAATGTTGATACAAGTTACTGCACCTGTATTATCAGCGATTGCATACCATAAACACGGTGAATCATTAGAAAAAAAAACAAAAGAAACCCAGAAAACGCAATTTAGAACACAGTGATGAATACAGGCAGTGGAAACGACTCATCATGACCTACTATATTATAGTGTGACGAAGTCAGTTATTTTGCTTAAGGTTACGGTAACCCTCCTTTCAAAAGGGTTCCATGACACGCTAGTGTGATTATTGTGTCAAAACTCTCCTGAGAACTTGTTGTGTTAAAAAAATTTAAAAGTTGTGAAAGAAGATTCACCAATCTGTAAACCACATAATGCGGAGATTCGGCCTAAATACAGTACTGTACAGTAATTAAAAATTTAACGTGGCTTTACTGCGTCTTTTTTTAGCCTATTAGAGCTTCCCCTCATTTTAACGAAGTTTCAGTATAAAGAAATGTTTTTATGGTCCCCTGAGATTCGTTATAGTGAGGTTTGACCTGTATCAGGTACTATTCAAGGTAATCTAGAATAAACAGGTAAGTCCAGTTTGTCAGAAGTGCTTAACGCGCATGCGTATTGTGATGTCACTGGATGACTTATAGCTTTACTTCCGGCAGTGTGCGATAACTGGTCACAAAAGAAAACGTTTTCACGTAAAAAACAAAACTCTTACGTTGTATTCTGAAGAAACGTTTATTTGTAAACTTACTATTTTATAAATTAATATCGAACTTCTCTCTTAACTGCCAACGGTTCCGACGAATCAATTTCGAAATCTTAACGAGGAATGATAAGTAGGCCTAATGATGATGAGAAATACGTTATCGTCCTTGACTCGGTGTTCGCTTAATGTTAACTATCCGCACATTGCGCGATGACTGATCATGAGACCAAGGTAAATGAGTTTATATTTTAAAGACACCCCACCCCCTTCTAACGAACTGATATATACCCCTTTTTCTATTTAGTCCCAGTAAATTTCACTTACCTCGGTCGCATGATCAGTCATCGCACGATGTGCGGATAGTTAACATTAACCCTGCGTTCACATTAAAAAGAAATACGTAAGTACATTTTACAATAATTATAAGTCCCTCCTTATAATGGCATTATCATTTAATTAAAATAAACAGTATAAAGGATGAGAATTGTGAAGGAAATGAACGAGTCGTCAAGTGTCGCTATCGCACGACCGCTTTCATTGCCGCCATGTTTTGGTTTCTGTTGAGGTTTCGATGTCATCCAGTGACGTCAAAATACGCTTGCGCAGTAAGGCAATTTTTACCACTTCCGGCAAACTGACCCCCACCTTTTTCTAGATCACCTTGGGTACTGTTAGAATTTTGAAAATCGGTTAACAAATAGAAAAGTTACAGCCATGGAGGCATTACTTTTCGACCAACCCTCATTGCAAATTTAGATTTAGATGCAAATTGAACACTATGTGACATACAACTATTTGGCTACAAAATGCCCTGCATGTTGCTGAATGAAAATTTCTAATTCAGTGGACATTAAATACGTAAAATGCCATTATTGAATGAATTATTTTTAGCATTTATAGGTTTGTTTTATTTCTTTTTTAGTCAACACAGCAAAATGTGCAAGATGCAGGTAATCAGTTTTGTTTAGAAACTGGAACCCCAGGCTTTTTTGGAGCAGCAAATAGATATGGTAGTTTCCAGGACGTTACGGTGCCATTTCCTCGTACTTCAGGAGCCAGTTTTTGCGGAGCAGGTTAATTGTTATGTCTATTTGATTACTGAAATGAAAATGGAATATACAGTGCTGCCTCTCTATGTCAAGGGATTTGGGAAGCAAGATTTCTCTGCTATCTTAAATAGCACTATGTTTAAATGATAGTAACATAATCATTTTCTCAACTCTTTGAAGACATAAGGGCAGTAACCCAAAGAATCACCCCTTGAACTTTTGCCGTATGGTTACTAAACACCCTGTACACTGTCATATCACCGAATTATGACCACCCGCTTAGTAATGGGAGTGGCCACACTTCGCCGCTATAACTGCTGCTAGGCATCGTGGCATGGACGCAAGAAGTGCGTGGTATATGTCCGATGGTATGGCAGTCCGTTCCGCTTGAAGCGTTGTCCACAGAGCTTCGAGAGTCATATGTGGAGGGTCCAGCTGGCGTACATGGCAATCAAGGTGCTCCCACAGATGTTCGATTGGATTGATGTCCAGCGAATTAGCGGGCCAACAGAGCACTCAAAAGTCAGTATAGTGTTCCTCAAACCAATCCAGAAGGAGACGTGCCTTATGGCAAGGTGCAATGTCCTGATGGAACACACCATGACATTAGAGGGAACATCGTGAGCATGTACGGGTGCACCTGGTCCGCTATGATTGACAGATAGCCACAGACATTCAAATTGCCCTTTAGACGAATCAGTGGACCTAAATGCTCCCAACAGAAGATCCCCGACACATGTTCACTACTCTCACCAGCCTGTTTCTGGCCCACAATAGCCTCCTGCAGTCTCTTTTCATGGCGTTCATGCCATCACCCGTCAATCTTATGGAGCAAAAACCTTGACTCGTCGGAGAAGGTGACCTTAGCCCACTCGTCTGTGGTCCAATGGCGGCGCTCACGTGCCTGGTCAACATGGGTGCAGCAAACATGCATCGACTGTTCAGGCCCATCCGTAGCAGGGTGCGTTCAATAGTAATATCGGATACACGTCTGTTGGCACCACTGTGGAATCTGGTGGTCAGTTGATGGACTGTGGCTCTCCTGTCACCTTTTGCAAGTCGTGATGGTCACCCATTGGTCGATGGCTCGTGACCCTTTACAGTGATGGCGTTGGGACACGATTTCTGTCTCTGCTGTCCACTCTTTGTACACCTTCACTACAGCGGGCCGTGAACAGTTCGCAAATCGCGCCGTTTCGGAGGTGGTGCCACCCTTGCTGCAATAGCCTATTATCATCCCTTTTTGGATGTCTGTTAAATCCGGACGTTTACCCATCTTGAGGCTCGTGCACCTGCCGTTTGATGCACCAGCTTTAAAGCTTTCTCAGTCTGTTATTCAAATATTGCAATGTGTAATCGTTGTTGGGCGAACCAACAGTGTGTCTTGAAGAGGTGCTGGTCATAATTCATTGATATGACAGTGTATAAATAAGAACAGAGACTGACCTTGCCGATCTGTGGATGTTGTGATGAGAAGGAGGAGGCGATGGATTCGATTCTTTGTGGAAATAGTGGAATTTATTGCCTCCTTCTTCTCACCCTGTATATTGTAATGTACACTGCTGGCCAAAAAAAAAAAAAAAAAATCCTCCACCTAGAAGGAATGGGTTGATTTATTTGAAATTCTGTACACATATAGCATCGGTGACATATTAGAAATAATTCAAATTGCATGACAATACGTTCAGAATAGTGTTGTACAGGGTGGCTCCCATGCCCCAATAGACCACATTAATACGTTTTATAACAGCCGCAAGCTTGAATGCAGGCCTCGACTCTTGCATGCATGCAATCATAAAGATGCTGGATGTCGTCTTGGAATAGGTTGTTCCAAGCCTTCTGATCATGTGTAAGTGTTGCAGCTGGTGTGTGTTGATGATGAAAACGTTACGTCCCATCATCTCCCACACACGCTCAATTAATGACAAGTCTGAAGATTGTGCCAGGGAAGTAGTGCCACATGCTGCAAGCTAACATTGGCAGTGTGTGAATGGGCCTTATCCTGCTGGAAAAACATATTACCCTCCTGTTGCAAAAAGGGCAGAAGACAGGTTCCACAATCTCCTGGACGTAGCGAATGCTGTCCAATGTTCCATCCACAAACACTAAGGGTGATATCGAGTTGTAACTGATCGCACGCCACACCACTATGCCAGGGGTTGGACCTGTGTGCTATAGACAGATGCGCTGGGGAAGATGGTGCTCCGTTGCTCTTTGCTGCACACATACACATCAATCACTGGTGTACAGGCAGAAGCTGCTCTCATCACTAAAGACCACAGCCCTCAATTTGGCTCTCCAGTTGGCTCTTTCATGGCGCCCCTGCAACCTCACAGCACAGTGTTCTTGTTGAAGTGGATGTCTGGCTAGAGGGATCCGTGCCTGCACTCCTGCAGCTAGTAAACGGTTACCAACGGTCTGTCTTGACAAAGCTGCTGCCACTTTGGGCCTTATGTGATACCGTACAGTGCTCAAATCTTCTCGTAGGATTCGACGGTCTTGGCATGGGTCAATAGGTTGATTTAAGTATAGATGGCAGCGCCTACGCTTTATGAATCTGAGGCTATGATGCTATGGTCGAAATGAGGAGAAAATCTCGGCAATGCTAAAAATGCTGTATAAGAACATGCATGTAAATTGTTCAGTTCCACAATGTTCGAACAACAATGTTAAAAACAAAAATCTCAAGTTTCATGGATTTCCTACAGATCGAAAAATTCAGTGAGGTTAAATGAGATGTCGTAGCCTAGCCCAATATTTAGCATCGTCACTTTCGTAAATCGTAATTCATTATAAAATTTGCTCACTGTTGGTCAATACTTGTTTATTTCCATCAGTTTTCGCTCCTATTAACTGAAGCTTTTCTTTCAAGTCTTTAACTTTCATCTTCACTAAACTTTGTAAATAAACTAGAACAAAATTCATAAACCGTAGGGGATGCCATCTGGCGGATAGATTTGGTATTTAAATCAACCTATAGTGAGTGGGCGTTCAGAACCAGGTCTACATGAGTGCATTCCTTCCGTAAACCACTGCTGACAACATCGAGCCACACAGAAACTTGATGACTGATCTGCACCACGATACGCCGATGAGACCATCCAGTCTCTCGAAGTTCCACAGTCCGACCTCTGTCAAACTCCGTGAGTTGTTGCACAGGAGCACAGTGGAGTGTGTGAGACAATGTAATTGTTGTCACCACACCTACAGTCATCTGTTCCAGTACAATGGAGATGCCAAACTGACGATTTCATGCAAATCTGGTCGGGAACTATTATTCTGCAGGAGGGGCATGGGAGCTACCCTGTACAACATTCTTCTGGACGTATTGGGTCTTGCAATTTGAATCATTTCTTATATGACACCAATGCTACATGTGCAAAATTTGAAATAAATCGACCCATTGCTTCTAGGTGTTGCATTATTTTTGGCCAGCAGTATAAATTTGGAAAAAAAAAATCATATACTGTATGCACTGTAAAAAAAAGAAGAAAAAAAAATCATAAACAACAGCATCAACAATTTGTACTTAGAGAAGTTAAGGGCGGGATTAAGGCAAAATACCTGTGCTAGGGGGGGAGGGGGGGAACAAACCTGGATCAAAGTAGTCCTACTGAATCACATGAAAGCAGAACACAATTGAAAGATACATGAGAGAGAGAAAGACAATTGAAAGATAGTTGTGAACATAGTGCCTCAAAAGGCACTCGTCCAAAGAGCCAATGAGAACATTTTTACTCAGCTCACCCTTCCCAAAGACCTCCTGTGAATGACTAAGAGTAGTCTGGATTTAAGAGCCCCTCCCATTAAAAAAAAAAATCAGGGTCCAGCCATTGACCACGACTTATTCGATTTCGTGACATAAGGAATCACGCAATAGAGGGGCAGCACTGTGTTAATAATTACATTTTTTTTCTTGTTCTTTATTAATACTTTTTTAAAATTTAGAACTTTTAAAATTTTATATACGGTGTCTCGTAACTCTTTGCCCAAACTTAACAGGAAGGTAGAAGAGGGGATGTATGTGAACAATCTTAATTTTTATCAATAAACCCATTGTCGGAAATGACTCACGAGGAGACTCCGTGTACTCAGACTCACTGATTTTGATGAAAAAAATTGTACGAGCAGTTGCCTTCCAATGGGAGACTCTTTGTTTTAGTTTCTGAAATCTACCACCAGAGTGTACGATATGTCATTGAGAGTTGTTTTTACTTCCGGTTTTTCGCGTCGCCTGCTTTTTGAATAGGCAAAATTTGAGTAGTAACGTAGGAGCATCGATAAGTTATTAAAACAACAACAAAATGAAAACAATGAATTCAAAAAATGAAAAGTAAAACCTGAACTTGTCCGTGATTAAGCAAAAGTTGAAAGAAAAAAGGAGCTAAACTATCAGGAAACAAAAGTGAATTAAAAGAAAAGTTAGTAAACCAGCTAAAGAATTTCTTTGTTATGATGTATGCATACTTTAGCTTTTAAAAATAATTACATTTAGAAGGATGCAATTTGATTAAATTAAATAACTATCAACTAAATTTTTAATCAAATTTTAATCAATGATATTTGAATTTTAATTTATAATTTTTTAATTTTTATAATAATAGTCTAAAATGCAATTAATCTAATACAGCTTACAACGATGGGTGGACCATGATTTAGATGCCAGTCTTATTTCAATGCAAGTTTAAAAATTTTTAAGAAAACTTTTGAGAAATAATTCTCGACCATTTTTCAAACTTGCATGTGAAAATCTTTCATCAAACCATGAATTAATTATATCTAATGAAAAATTCATAATGATATTTTTATCCATTTTGTTGATTGGTAAAAATTCAGAATTTGGAAACATGAAAAGTGTCGTTTGAGGCGGTATCAATCTTTGGTGTAAGGATGGCATCTAAATCATGGTCCACCCATATTGTAACCTGTGTTAGAGTAATTGCATTTTAGACTATTATTATAAAATTTTAAAAAATTATAAATTAAAATTCAAATATCATTGATTAAAATTTGATTAAAAATTTAATTTAATCAAATCGCATCCTTCTAAAATATAATTATTTTTACAAAGTTAAAGTATCCGTACATCATAACAAAGAAATTCCGAGTTATCCCTTGCTAAAAACAAGGTTACCTGGAACGCTACATTGTAAGATGGCCTCTTTAAGCCTGTAAAGAGGCGTTGCTTAAGCCCACTACTCTATCAGCTTACAGTGTAGCGGTCCAGATAACCAACTTTTTAGCGACGGATAACTCGGAATTTGCATAAGAAATTATACTGAAAGTACGTATATGCTGCTAGTGCGTTAACATTTCGTTAAAATTAAAATGTGCGTCGTGTGATAAGTTTTATGTGGGCAGCTCCAAAAGAGGTGTGAAGAATCGACTTAAGGAACACATAGCAAGCATTAGGTATCCTCATTTGCGGACCATGTCCTCAAAGAACAACCCAACTATTCAAAAGATCTGTTCGAAGTTGTAACAGATCTTCGAACAGAATTGTAACAATGATAAATTATTACACTTTATGGAGTCCCTCGAAATTGTAAAGAACAAGGCGACAAACATTCTATTGAATAGCGACGATGGTCCCATGCCAGTTTTACCTTGGCTGCCGCTAACAAAGTATTTGACAAAATAAATTATGAAGAATTGGAAGATCACTCTTATCTATAGTTATCAATTGTTGTTCCTTGTAATTTTATTTTTGTTTGTAAAGATTTGAGTGATTATTTTTAATTATTCGTAATAGTCAAGGTTAATTGTTATTTCTATGAAAATAATCAATTCTGTCTCAGTCGATTACTATTTTATAAAATAATCGATTTCTTTATCAAATTATTATAAGCGGTGGGTTCTTAGAAGCGCGGACTCTCTCAATAAGGAGATCGCTCGCTTAGTTCTAATTGGTCATTCTGTAATTTCTTTAATTTCTTTGATCTGTTATTACTATATCCTGATTGGTTGATCTAATTTTTTGGATTCACTCACTGATGAAGGATTTGTGAAATCCGAAATGCGCATCTGAGGAAATAAAAAGAATTGATGTGGACTAGTGTTTTCTTTTGTTCCATTTTTTAAACATTTCGTTAGTTTAATTTTTATTTTCCGTAAGTATTAACGAATCCTGAATTAGTATAAGCCATGGTAGACTAAAATATGCATAGACCAATTCTTTAACTGGTTTACTAACCTTTCTTTTATTTCACGTTTGTTTCCTGATACTTTAACTCATTTTTCTTTCAACTTTTGCTTAATCACGGACAAGTTCAGATTTTCCTTTTCATTTTTTGAATTCATTGTTTTCATTTTGTTGTTATTTTAATAACTTATTGATGCTGCTACATTACTTTTTTTTTTCAAGTTTTGCCTATTCAAAAAGCAGTCGACATGAGAAACCGGAAGTAAAAACAACTCTCGATGTCACATCTTGCACTCTGGTGGTAGATTTCAGAAACTAAAACAAAGATTCTCCCATTAAGCTCTCATGCAAAGCCATTTGATGCACTTCTCAAAATTTGCAAAGAAAAAAAAATTCATCAAGCTTATTACCAAGTTTATTATCATACACTGGTGGCCAAAAGTTTGGACCAACCAGCAAATCAATAAAAAATGAATTTATACTAAAAATATTTTACACCTACAACTCTAAGTAAATATAAAACAATATTCAGGGAAGAAAGAAATTTATTTCTGCGTCGTTGCTTTTTTATTACCTTAAATCAAAATAAGACTGGCCAAAAGTTTGGACCAACATCACAAACATGCAAATAATTTGTATATTACAAGTCATCGTCTTGCGTGGTAAGCACTAAAACCATACTATGTGTTGTATAATGTTTACTGAAGGCTAACGAGAGCGAATTAGAAATTTTAACTAGCAATTTACAAACTTCAAAAAAGTTGCTGAAATCTTCTATGTGAGCTACAAATCTTTATCAGGAATTGTTAAAAGTGTTAATTGGAAATAGGACGACCTTGTGCACTGACACGAAGAGACAAATCAAGAATTAAGAGACATGTTAGACATGATATTACATCGGGGCATGTGGTCAACACCACGCAAGTCAAACTTGTTCTGCAACTTGCTGCCTCAAGAAGAACATTTCGCAGCGAACTATGTGCTCAGAATTTTGCTTATGATATTATACCCAAAAAAATGCCACTAACACAGAAACAAACACAGGATAGACTAGAGTTTGCTAAGACACATCTGCGTGAAAACACAGACTTCTGATGAAAAACGAATCAGTTTGGATGGTCCTGATAATATAGCTTCTTATGAAGAGCATCGTGATAAAGAAACATTTGTTCCATTGCGAATTAAGCGCCAAATGGGTGGTAGTGGAGTGATGATTCTGGGTGCCATTGGAAGCAACAGAAAGTTGAAGATTCACATTATAGATGGACACTGCACAACAGCTCAATATAAAGATGATCTTCACAATGTGTTCGTCCCTTTGTGCAAAGTCTAGTTTAAGCAAAAACCATGGATTTAGCAGCAGGACAGTCTTGCAGTCTATACTCCACGAGTTGTGAAAGCCTATTTGGAGAGCAACAACATTTCCACTTTTGCTTGGACTGCTCGAAATCGAGATCTCAATATTTTTGAGAATGTGTGGCATCTTATGGAACAAAAAATTTACCAAAACATTCAGTACAAATGTCGAGAACAACTAATAGCAGCCATTCAGAAAGCTGTTAAGCCAAATGTTATTAAAAGCTTATTTAATTCTATTTCAAGTCGTTTGTAAAATACTGTAAAGTCAAAATGATCTCAAATATGAAAATAATTCCTTAGTTAATGATGTAATACTTTTTTCCCTTTATGTTCTACAAATGTGGTCCAAACTTTTGGCCAGTCTTATTTTGCTTTTAGGTAATAAGAAACCAACAACGCAGAAATAAATTTGTTTCTTCCCTGAATATTGTTTCATATTTACTTAGAGTTGTAGGTGTAAAACAGTTTTCGTATAAATTCAGTTTTTCTTGACATTGCTGGTTGGTCCAAACTTTTGGCCACCAGTGTAGAAGCACACAAAATATAAATGCCGATTTCACTAGAACATTTTATTAAACCTATTGCTCCACGTTGACATGTATTGTTCATCAACATTGGAAGGCAGGTTATGATTTTTTTTCTTCTAAAATTTTCTTTAATATGTTTGGTAGTATTATATACATTCTGTAAACATAATCCCAGTTTTTCCAATTAATTACATTATTTTTTCATTAAAAACTTATAATGCTTTATAAATAATCCAGCAAGAACAAGGTAAATTTCATTTAACAAAGTATATAGAATATTAAAAAAATTAAAGGACATAAAGCTGGATAATTATTTTAGCCAAAGAAATCTCCAATAAAATCTTCAAAATTACAAATATATCGTAAATCCATGACAAGTTTTTTTTTTTCTTTTTTTTCTTTTTTTTTGAAGAATTGAAAAGCATTAATAAATATTCACATGCAGGTAAAGAGATGGACAGAAGCAATAGTAAATTTCCATTGCTAGCACATTTCCACTCCCAGGAAATAGGAAATTGTAAAAATTTTTGTCAGAAACTTTTGTTTCCTCTCCTTCCCCCTTGGGCTTCCTCTGGTTTCATTGACCTATTGTTTTAACCTTGTCCACGAGCTTTGATTTTTTTACCGTATATAATATCCCTTTCGATTAACCAATGGGAGATATTCTTGGCAATTTGCCCCCCCGCCCCCTAGTCTGTATACTCTTTAGCTTTAAGGTTTTATTTTCTTTTTACTTTTGTCATTCAGTGCTGAAGATGGGTACCTGGTACCCAAAATACGTATCCGGTATTTCAATTTTTAAAAACGAAATTGGTAGTAACCTTACCGTATAAAAGAGGGAGAGACAGAGTTTCCAACTAGTTTCACCATTTATTCTCGGCTTTATCAAGGATAACGCAACAAGAGGCTTGCAGGCCTTTATATACAGAATCAAGGCACAGAGTAAGCAAAGAGATTGGAGAATGGAATTACAGAAGTGTGAACCAATAATAGAAAATATGTAAGGGACATCCAATGAATAAAATGAAAAAGAAAAAATCTAAACAAATAGCGGACCGAAAAGAAAACTTATCCGGTTGTCACAAGACAAGAGGATTTACAAAAGAGAATGAGAGTAAAATTATATAAAACATATCTGAAAAAGTCCGGAAGTAAATAAAAACATTATACAAGGTTGGAAACTTAGTCAAGTATAGCATATACATCAGAATCCGTTTGGCAATTTAGGAGGAGGCTAGGGGTAGACCTCTTGGCTTTAAATATCTCGATTGACTCAAGGGTCGCAATCTTGATCAGGTCGTTGCATTTGTGTAGGATGGACATCACTTCGTCTTGCGTTTCCAAAGCATGTCCAGATATGACAAGATGGTTGGCATAATGGGAATTACTGTCTTGTTTTTCCTAGGAGTTGACATGCTCCTTGAAACGTACGTTGAAGTTACAGGTTGATAAGCCTATGTAAAAGTTATCACTGAAAGCACAGTTCAGACGATATACTCCAGATAGGGAGAAATCGTCAGATGCAGTTAGGGTAGACGGGCGCATGGTACGAAGAAAAGGGGGTAGGGGAACGGAAAGAAACTTGGAGGCCATGGGAAGAGAGGAAATTGGAGAGGTGGGAGAAATAGGGGCCGAGGTATAATAGAGAAACCCACTTTTTCCGAGTTATATCAGGGGAGGGGGGACTCGGGCTAAGGAAGGCACGTTTGCGGCGTTGAAGGGTACAGGAGAACGTGGAGGATGAGAAGCCGTTCATATGGGCGAGGGCATGGATGATACGGAGTTCGGAGTTGCGAGAAGGGGGGGGGGGCTGAGGGGTAACTTCAGGGCACAGTCAATGAAGAAGCGTAGTGAAGCGTGCTTGTGGACGGGGGGGGGGGGGGGGGGAGGAAGAACGGTGGATTAGATTAAACGATGTGGTAGGTTTACGGAAGACAGTGGATTAGGGTAAATTTCAATTTTTCTCCTTGTGAATTGTAGGTTTAATTTTTGTTTATGATAGTATGTGTTCAAAATAATGACTACCTGTCTTAATACTGACCTCACATCACAGTAACATCAAATTTCAAGCATTCGAAGATTCCAGGCGTATCCTGAACTTCTGCTTCAGCAGCTGCCATATGCCCCGCAAGAATGCCCTCTGATTCCACAGGCGTTTCATACACCACATTCTTCATAAGGTGTGTTGCAGAAGTTTAAAGACACTCTGTTTTGCGCATTCCTAAATATTTTGAAGTATTTTAAAAATCCTTTTAATGACATGTGGATAAGGGTAAAAGAAAGTGGTTATTAAAGCGGAAATAACCAAACATTGATTTAATAATTAAATACACCAAAAAATTAATGTTTACAGTGTTGCAAAAGTTTAAAGGCAGTACACAGTGTTCAAAAATTTTGGTTAGACAATTTTGTTATATACAGGGTGGTCCATAAGTCTGTCCCCCCCCCCTTTTATTT